>MU745344.1:49815-79651 GCA_026770625.1 Nicotiana glauca
AAATTTGTTCTGTTAATGGCGGAGAAGGGTTAGAAGGTGTATGAAAAGAGTGTTTGTGGGAGAAGATGGAAAACTGTATTGAAGAAGAAAGAGAAAAGATGATGAGCGGGAGATATACGATAATTGGGTGAGAGAAAAATAAAATAATGAGAGAGAAAAATATTTTGTAGCATATATTAAGGCTTAATTATAGGATGGTATTAAATTTAAATTTTTTGCTATAAACTAAAAAAGGTATTTATATAATGTAAAATTTTAAAATGGTATTTATATGTTATAAATAATATACTAACCTATTCTATAGGTGGTAAAATTTTCTTGTAATAATGCTGCAAAATTAATATAAATGTAGATAATATGAAATTTTTAACTACACATAACTTGAAAAAGAAATATTGGTTGGTTGGACACATAACCGATGGCACAAACGTGTACCCGCCTCGACTTTAAGAACCCGACAGTGGTGAGCCCAAGTATGAAATTAAACAGAAGCCCAAATTAGATTTAGAGGGAGAAATTCAAAAATAGCCAGATTTACCACTGGTCGTTGAAAAATAGCCAAGTTTCAAAAGTCATCGAAATTTAGCCACTTTAAATCTGAGCGAAAACACTATTCAAAATCCGGAAAAATACGGCCGCAAATTTTACGGGAGTTCCAACATAAGTATGCTTGAACTCCAGTAAATTTTACGGGAGTTCCAAGATAAGCTGGAACTCCCGCAAATTTTAAGGGAGTTCAAGCATAATTATGCTGGAACTCCAGTAAATTTTACGGGAGTTCCAGCAAGTATAATTGTCCAGTATAATATACTGGAGTTTGGAGCACTGGTGCTCCAGTCTCCCGCAAATTTTACAGGAGTTAGCAAAGTATACCGGTCCAGCATAATATGCTGGAGTTCGTACACAAATGCACCAGAACTCCCGTATATTATACTGGACCGGTCCCTGTTGCAACAAAATAGTGGCTATTTTTTATTGACTTGGTATACGCTGGCTATTTTTCATTGACCAGTGTTAAAACTGGCTATACCATGATATTCAAAGGGGAGAAATTCAAAAATAGCCAGATTTATCACTGGTCGTTGAAAAATAGCCAAGTTTCAAAAGTCATCGAAATTTAGCCACTTTAAATCTGAGCGAAAACACTGTTCAAAATCCGAAAAAATATGCCCGCAAATTTTATGGAAGTTCCAACATAAGTATGCTTTAACTCCCGTAAATTTTACGGGAGTTCCAGGATAACTATGCTGGAACTCCCGCAAATTTTACGGGAGTTCAAGCATAATTATGCTGGAACTCCCGCAAATTTTACGGGAGTTCCAGCAAGTATAATTGTCCAGTATAATATACTGGAGTTTGGAGCACTGGTGCTCCAGTCTCCCGCAAATTTTACAGGAGTTGACAAACTATACCGGTCCAGCATAATATGCTGAAGTTCGTACACAAATGCACCAGAACTCCTATATATTATACTGGATCGGTCCCTGTTGCAGCAAAATAGTGGCTATTTTTCATTGACTTGGTAAACGCTGGCTATTTTTCATTGACCAGGGTGAAAACTGGCTATACCATGATATTTTAACATTTATTTAGTAAAACATGACGGGATTCAAAGGGGAGAAATTAAAAAATAGCCATATTTACCACTGGTCGTTGAAAAATAGCCACGTTTCAAAAGTCATTGAAATTTAGCCACTTTAAATCTGAGCGAAAACACTGTTCAAAATCCGGAAAAATACGCCCGCAAATTTTACGGGAGTTCCAGCATAAGTATGCTTGAACTACCGTAAATTTTACGGGAGTTTCAGGATAACTATGCTGGAACTCTCGCAAATAGTTCCAGGATAACTATGCTGGAACTCTCGCAAATTTTACGGGAGGCCAAGCATAATTATACTGGAACTCCCGCAAATTTTACGTGAGTTCCAGCAAGTATAATTGTCCAGTATAATATACTGGAGTTTGGAGCACTGGTGCTCCAGTCTCCAGCAAATTTTACAGGAGTTAGCAAAGTATACCGGTCCAGCATCATATGCTGGAGTTCGTACACAAATGCACCAGAACTCGGTATATTATACTGGACCGGTCCCTGTTGCAGGAAAATAGTGGCTATTTTTCATTGACTTGGTAAACGCTGGCTATTTTTCATTGACCAGTGTGAAAACTGACTATACCATAATATTTTAACGATTCAAAGTGATCGAACAACACCGAATAATTTATATAATTTCATGCGTGGGGTTTGGGAGGATAATGTATACGGAATTATTGAAAAGAAATACAATAAGGTGAACCCAATCGGCTATTTGGGTAAAACTGCCAACTGAATAATCAGTTTGTGAATGGTCCATATACTTCGGCAATGATAAGGCACTATTCAGCCCCCGGGAAAAGATGAAGAGCCAGCACAAAGCGACGCTAATGTCCATATCAAACTAACAGTGACCCTAAAAAATATCTAAGGGCAAGAATCTACAAGCATTATAATAAACTTTTGGAATTAATGGACCAAAGAACCTTTTTTCATCACTTTCGCAACTAACCACCTAAAAAGTATGCCATTTAGCCAATATTTTGTTATATAACCAAAGCGGATTCTTTTCTAACTCTCTATTACATTATGACATAAATATTACCTTCTTAAAAAACCAAGAAAAAGATCCACAAAATGACCTAATGGTCTTTTGCTGAGTTCAAGTGAATACTGCACACTTGGGTGGTAACAGCCAAGTACATTTTCTACAAATATTTCCTATAAGAACTTCTGTACACTCAAACACCTCAAAAGCAATGTTCTTTTTTCCTTTTTGGGGTTTTCCTTTCACTGAGTTATCTAATTGAAAATCTAGTATTTTCTGTTAAAGATCCAAAATTTCAGCAAAGACTGGAAAATCTTCTCTCACTGTAACATTCAGCTTTTCATATAAATGGAATAATATATTTACCTGAAAATCTGAAAAGGGGCCCGTGGCTTGATGACACATTTTTTTCTGCAATTAATGGCACTGTCAATTAAAATTAATGCAAAGCTAATCCGGAAAACCTATCTATACATAAATTAATTATAAATATATTCATCAATTCATTGTAGTGAAAAAAATTGGAGCTTTACAGATTACAATAGCAGAAATGGATATTCAAGAAAAATCAAAATGGAAAAAAAAACAAAAATTTGGTACTGCCTAACCTAAAAATCACAATTCCCAATTGAAAAATGGCAGCTTTCTTTCTGGTAGCATCCAATTTCAATACGCCGTGTAAAAAAGGGTGAAATAATGGCACAAAAAAAAATAAAAATAATTATTATAGTTTCAGAAATTAATTAATGGCCAGTAGTAGGTAAAAGAACACTATGCACCATAAAAAGATTACTCCTTTTGTCCTATTCGCCGCCGATGTCACTTCTGTCCCTAACCCCGGCGGCGAAGATAAATGACTAGGCGGACCGTAAATTCCTGGCGAATTTTGCGGTGGCAGAGCAATCTCCGGCGGTGAAGCAACCCCAGTAATTGGCTTATTCACTTCAATTGGATTTTTCCCAAAGAATTCCCTAGGCAATAATACTTTTGACACCCCAAATATCGCCACTGGATTCTGATCAAACACAGTTTGAGTCACCGACGCTTGAACAATTCCGGTATTTATCCCAACAGAATCATTAACTCTTGAAATATTCAGCGTAAAACTGCCCGCACCATTTTGCTCTGTAGCCAATGTGGGTTGAACTGGATTTACTATAGATTCTAACGAACCTAAAGGGTAATAAGAGTGCAAAACATGAAACCTTAAAACAACAGCTTTTTTCTCCGCTGGTAAAGATTGGAAGTTATTTGATGCTGACATTTCCGAAAATGCTTCATCTGTTGGCACAAACAGTGTTAATCCAGCACCACCTTCATCCCGCTCAAATTCCTCTTCTACTCCTGAAGCAGTAAGCATTGAAGCTGCAACATTGAAGTTGTGACCATCGATAAGAGTCTTTGTAATGTTGAGACCTAAAGGGGGTCGAGTTTCAGAAGCCATAAGATCAAACCCATTAGGGACTAAAAGGGAATCAACGGTGAAAACGGAGATATTATAAGGGAGGGTCTTTAGAAGTGTAATAATTGTAGCATTTGAGGTTGGTGAATGAACTGTGACGGAATTGGTGTTACTGTTACGGGTAATGTTAACCGACCCGAAATTATTCGGGGCACGTCCAGTGGTTTGAAACAGAGTGGTGACGAGTTTTCCGGTGGGTGGTATAAGGCGGAAGTCAGACCAAGAAAGATATTCAAGGAGGACGTGGTAACGGAGGATATCGCCGAGGTTGGTGGATGACGACGGAGGACGGTGGTTTAACAGATCGGAGGAGCGGAGAAAGGTGTTGGGAACGGCGAGGAGGGTGAGGGAAGAGCGTTGGGCTAGATCGGCGGCGACGGAGGTGGTGGCGAGGAGATTAGTGAAGTCGGAGAGATCAGGGTAAGAGGATAAAATATGGGTGATGTTAACGGCTAAAATGGGAAGGTGGCAAGTGGATAAAAGAAGAAAATAGAGGAATGTGGTAGGGGTAAAATGGGATATGGAAATTGTGAAAGCCATTTTTTTTCTTTGGTGGGAAGATTGAAGAAGAGAGTGATGGCAGCTCTCTCTCTCTCTCTCTCTCTCTCTCTGTGTAACACTGGTAAGAGAGAGTGATGGCCCTTTGGCTTGGGCTTCCGAACAGACACAGACACAGACGCAGCTACACTTGCTTTGGTCTCGGCCTCGGTGGCCCCGTCGGGGTTGATGTGATGATTATGGTGCATCATGGTCCATGATAGTGATGCAAATTCATTATTATATTCATATTCTCTCACACTATACTATTCATTTAACAAAAGTATGTGACAGGTGTATTTAAGTGTACCAAAAGAAATTCTTTATGTATTTTTTGTTATATAGTTTAAAGGAAATTCATTAGGGAGTATTAGGCCTCGTTTATTTGCAAGGTTTGAGTCTTAATCATTTAGAGTTTAGTTATTAAGTACATTTGATTGTTAGATCTAAGGGTGGTAAAATGGTTCAAGGAAAATATTTAACCACTCATATTATCTACTAAAAAATGAGTTGGATAACGAACGTTTTAGAAACGGGTCAAATATGGAGAAGAACCATATTATCCATTTAGAAAATGAATAACCAATGGATAACCAATGAGTCTAACTTTTACATTTGTAAAGCCTTAAACTGGGGGTTCCTCAAGTTAGGGAGACTAAGAATCCTCCCAAAAATGATCATATACAAGAAGTCATGGATAATATGAGTAACCCATATTGTCCGCCGGTTAATCCATTTTTTATCTGTATTAAATATGGGTTATGTTGGATAATTGATTCATTTTTTTATTACCCGTTTTCGACCCAAACCATATCCGACTCGACCCGCGTTTGCCACTCCTAGTTAGATCTAAATCTTGATAATTCAGATCTTAACCATTAAGTATGTTTGTTTTTTTTTATTTTTACAAACACTTAATGAATCTGGATAGATCTTAACCAACATAGTCTTAATGTCATGAAGATGTTATACATTCAAGAATTTATATAAAAGAAAAATGACATTTCCCCGTAACTCTTACACCTTCACCATTAACCACCACCACCACCACCGCTATCGTAGTTTCCCTCCATTATAAGCTACCATACCACAAGCCACCACTCATTACTACTAAGCATTAGCCACAACACCATCGCTGTCTGTCACTACCATTAGCCATCATTTAAAACCATCACCACCAAGTACTATTACCATAATAACCACCGATCACCACTATTAGCCACTATTATATATCACCCATCGTAGCTATCCGTCACCATCACCATCAATCACCACCGTTAACTGCTACTATCATCCACCATTTACTACCTATAATCACTACCATCAACCAACAACAGTGTTATCAGAGGCAAAAAGCGCAAAAAAACAAAGGTTTATTGGGGCTATAAGTGCAAATAAAACAGGGGCTTTAATGAAGAAAAACGCAAATGGAGAAAAATTACACATATGTATGTGTAGTCCAAGACTAAGAGGTATAAGCATGAATACAAATATGTAGGCAAAGAAATTGAAGAATATTTTCGATAAAGTGAAATATTAATTGTTTAGTGCCGCCTTTTCATGACTACGCTCATTTGCAAAGAAAAGTATGTCTTAGAGCCTTGATGACAACAATAAAGGTCTCACTAGGCGAGTGAATCAACATGTTTTGAGCATCGCTTCAAGACTTAAGCTTTCTTTAAGCTCACCTTTAATAACACTGACCAACACTACCACCAGCTACTACCTAGTCAATACCCACAACCACCACCGATCAAAATATAATTTTAGGAAATATTTTACTAATATAATATTAATTAATTATTATTATTATTTGATTGAATTTATATTTATTAATGTTTAAATAAGAGAAAACAAACAATATTAATTATTTAGCATTCAAGTCTTAATATAATATCTTAATATTCAGATGTGAATTTAGATTCAAACGTTTTAATCTTAATATACATATATATGTATATTCAGATTCAGACGTTTTAATCTTAATTAAGAAAAAAAAATGAGGCCTTGAAATAGTTCGTGGAAAGGTCGTGATCTCTCCCTTCTTAATTAGAGATTTTAAATTTAAATTCAAGAAACAAATAACTTCTTGATAAAGAGGTGTTATCTTCTTTAAGCACGATTCCTATTTTGCATCGCTCTTCAATGAGCCTCCTTAACGGGTGTTTAATATTACTCTTCAATGAACCAATTCAACATAATCCGAATTATTTGGTCAGTAAGTTTCAAGAAAAAGTGCTAAGATGACTGAATCAACAAATTAGTAAGTTCGTTGAATCTAAAAAATCACACGTCAATAGCGCAAAAGAAGATATGAGCCCATAAGTATGTATCCGCTCAAAATCGGGCTTGCTCTTTTGTATGGCTAATCGAGATTCGAGACTGGAATATGATAGGTCAAGGTTAAACCTCGTGTTATATCGAACCATGGTGCAAAGTTAGATCTCCGAGCTCGTGATATAAAAACCGATCAAGATCGAGATCAGCCAAGATCGAGACCGAGCAAGATAAGAGATCGAGCAAGATCGAGGGAAACTTACCGTGCCAAATAATGAAAAGCCTAATTATTCGCAATCGGACGAGGATCACGGCAGAAATCCCGGCACGTATCAAGAAGAGGCCGATTAATTAGCTAATCATGAAATTTCTTACCTCATATAGAATTGTATCAAGAGTAGGACTCTCTTACTATATAAAGGGGGTCATATCATTTGTAAAACACATAATATTTACACTACAAAACAAGATACTATCATTTTCTCTCTTTCATTATCTTGTTACTCTATTCATAAGTCAGTTGAAGCATTTTTTGGTTCAAGGGTAACTGAACTCGAGGGTCAAGGCTATTCAATTTGTGTGGTTTGCATTTATTTTTCATCGCCAATTTCAATATTAATTTATTCTTCTTAATTTGTACCAAGCTATATCACGTATTTTTAAAATCGCGTATAAATTTAATTGTTATCGAATTTTAAGGTAAACAGTTTGGCGCCCACCGTGGGGCTACGGATAATGGTGGTTACCTGGTACAAACTTTCGTGACACAAACAAATTTACACTTGTTCTTTAAAGTATCTTTGATTACAAGACTAAAAAATGTCAAAATCTCAGTGAGTACCTCTACACGTTGATAATGATCTCGGTCACCACGTCGAAAATGGTAACATAGCACAAGGGAACGATATAACCCCGGTTGGCCTCGATGGATTTCTGACTATAAATCCAATCAACATCAGTTCACGTGTAGCCTACAAAAGAAATTTGGCTGTTGATCCCGAAGGCAGCATCCGTGGGGATGCTCGATCGGTTGCTCAAAGCGCACGTGGTGGTGAATATGGAGGGATTAGCTTGCGAGTAATCTTCGAAATGTTGCAGACTCGGTAGGCAGCTATAGCCGAACTCCAAAATCAGAATCATCCATTGAGAAGGGCCGAATTCGAGTCATCAAAAGAAGTTGTACATAGGGTCGAATTGGTCTAAAAAAATCAAACGAGAAAGAATCGGAGTCCAATCCTACAATCATGAAGATGCACGAAGAACTGACAAAGCACATTGAGTCGGGGGAAAAGAAAATATAGGCAAATAACAAAAAGGTGGAAACTCATAACTCCAGGGTTGATCAAATCCCCGGAGCACCGCTAATATTGGAGGGACTGGATTCCAAAAAGTTTGAAAAAAACATTCCTCCCCCCCCCCCCCCCCCCCGAGTGCGGCTCCGATGCTAATCCCCAAGAAGTCCTGCATGCCCGAGATTCCTAAGTTTAATGGAACGACTGATCCAAACGAGCACGTCATCTCATACACTTGTGCTATCAAAGGGAGTGATCTACAAGATGAGGAGATCGAATCCGTCTTACTGAAGAAATTTGGGGAGATCTTGTCAAATGGAGATATGATGTGGTACTATAATTTGCCACCTAATTATATCGACTTATTTGCTATGCTTGCAAATTCTTTTGTAAAGGCATACGCCGGGGCCATCAAGGTCGAATCCAAAAAGTTGGACCTTTTCAAGGTAAGACATAAGGACAATGAAATGCTTAGAGAATTCGTGTCTCGATTCCAAATGGAACGGATGGACTTGCCACTGGTCGCTGATGATTGGGGCGTTCAAGCTTTTACTCAAGGACTCAACTTCATAGCAATGGAAGCAGAATTTGATAGAATATTCAGTTGTTACTTGGGTTAATGTACATAATCGGTATCAATCAAAGATGAGGGTTGATGATGATCAACTTGGGGCTCTTTCAAGGTCTGTCTATCCAATCAGACTCGTCGATAGAATTAAGAGGGATATTGATCGAGAACCAAGGTTGAATAGAGATCGATATCAGCCGAATAATGGAAATCGTAGGAGCAGTGGATCTGGGAAAAATTACGCACGAAATGAAAGGAGAAATGATCGAGATCAAAGCTCTCGAGGACTCATGAGCAAGAATGGCTTCGAAAGACCTATTGGATCCAAAGAGGCACCACGATTATCAGAGTACAACTTTAATGTGGATGCGGCTGCCATCGTATCGGCTATCGGGCGCATCAAAGAATCCAAGTGGCCTCGACCTTTAAAAATTGATCCAACACAAAGGGATCCCAACCAAATATGCAGGAAAGATTAACTAGGGGTGCTTATCGGGTGAATAATTATGCTTAACGGTTCGACTTATCAGTTATCAGATTATAAATGTAGTAATCCGCTAGCTAGTCAATAAGATAAATGGCATATTTTTATTAGATTAATGATTATCGGTTGGTTATCGAGGGTTTATCGGCTAAATCAAATAGAAAATTCTTGAACAATCCTAGTCTTGTGAATACCAAATAGCCAAACTGCATAGTTCACTAGCTTTTTTGCCTTTCCATTGTGGGACTCCATATGAGCCTCCTCTTTTAGCGACCCCACTGTTCTTGTATCAACCAGTTGGTTTGGTGATTAGATTATTCTTAATTGGTTCTTTATGTGTTACCCCATGCAACCGGTGTCCAAGATCATGAAAAGGGAGATGAGACTGACGACTGACGACTGACGAGTGATTAGTGATGAGCACGAGCAGATTCAGATTGAGAGAAATTTTGATTAGGGATTTAGGACTTAGGAGAGATGATTGGTCGACTTTTCACTCTTTGTTGCAAACACAATTCAGTTATGAATTAGAAATTAGGGATTTAACCATTTAGGGTTTAAATAGTACTTTATACATATGAGTAAAAGTATAAATATAAAAATTCTTAACAGGTTAATGGTTTATCCGATAAGAAAATTGAGTAATCCATTCCCAAACCGCTAATTCGTTAATTATAAAATCTCAATACATTCACCAACCATTAACCCGATAATCCGATACTAATTAGCCAATAAGCCATCGATTCGGTTAGCGGTTACAGAATGATTTTGTACAACCCTAAAGTCTTACGGATGGGGTAATAACTAATATCTGATAGTATAGGGACACATTTAACCCTTTTCCTTAAAAAAAAGGATTTATCTGTTATGAACTTTTTAAAACAATGTTATCCTACATGTTAAATTTTATCAAATTATATTTGATAAAGATTTAAAAGGCAGATAAATCCCACTGAAAAATCCTCAGTTTGTGAGGAGAGTGGGCCGAGTGGCACATGACTCACGAGTCATCATTAATCCAGAAGAAGAGAAGTATGCGAAAATCATTGTTGCTATACATATAATGAGGCTTGAGAACGAAGCTCTTTGAAAAGAAAGAGCAGAGGCAGCAAGAAATGAAATATCAATAATGACCAACCAAACAAAAAGGTGAATAAGAAACCAAAAAAAAAAAGTGGCTAACTTTTATGTTTTTGTTTCTTAAAGAAGGTACAATTGTTAAAAATCATTGTTGTTTACAAAACAAACCATCCCAGTTAATACGTGAGACGACCCTCTCCTCTATAATTGATTAAATTGGACAAGTGCATTTTTATAGTTTTCATGGATTA
The DNA here is from genome assembly GCA_026770625.1 of Nicotiana glauca. Classification (NCBI taxonomy): domain Eukaryota; kingdom Viridiplantae; phylum Streptophyta; class Magnoliopsida; order Solanales; family Solanaceae; genus Nicotiana; species Nicotiana glauca. The sequence goes on from MU745344.1 coordinate 60,346, forward strand.
TCATCTAGGTTATGCTAAGATGGATAAGATCTCTCAATTCTTAATCATAGATTTTAAATTCGAGCTCTGATAATAGAATTTTTTTTATAAGAAATGTTTTTCAATTTAATAGGCCTTACACCACACAAATCAAAATAAATCGGAGCTGCAAATTGAATATCGGACAACAAATTTGAGAAAAAAAGAAAGAAGCAATGGATGTATTAATACTTGTGACAAGTTAGCTCTTTCCTTTTTCTTTTGTTTTATGAAGTTAGCTGGCATGAAAGATTGCATTTATATTATGGTTAAGAAGGCCGAAGGTGGGTGGCCACGAGCCCACGACAAAATACACCTATACAAGGACCCCATCACACAAGGTAGATTTAAATGAAGAAAAAACTTTATTTATTCTTCTTTTACTGTACTTGCTTATGGAATTAAATTGAGAGCGCTAAGTTCCACATTGAATAAAGCTACGATATTAACCGAGTTAATGCCATAATTCGGAAGTGGTTAAAGGCAAGAGGAAACACTAGTGTTGTCCCCTCACGAAAATAAGTAAAAGATAAATCGAATCATTGCTACTCTTTGGAACATCTTGTACTACCTTGTAATTCTTGCAAAAAAAGCTACGTTGAATAAACGAAATTCACCACATGCAATATCCTACGAATGGTTGAATCAGTGAGTGTTGTAAAAATTGCATGGGTGCACTATTTAGACGCCCCTTTTTAACCTGTAGTCGCTTTGTCTTTCTATTTATACCCGTACCCGTTTTTTTGTTAAAAGTCATTTGAAAAGATCATTTTGTCCTTCCTTATTAAAATACTACTTTCTCTCCAAGTATACGCTAGTCCTCTACTTTCTCTGTCTCTCTCTCTCGTTATTCGTGTTTTTTGAAGTTCTTCTCTGAAATCAAACGGTTTTCATCGTTGTTTTTTATTTTTCAACTGCTAGTCGTCGTTGTTCCCACATTACGATTTAATAACGGGTACATTGCATTAACTTTTTGGGTTTTATTTTACGATTTAATTTCTGATTTTAATTTTGATAGTCATGTATTTATGATAAAATATTTTCTTAGGGTTTAGTTTAATAAGTGCATTAGTTTTACTTTTACGATTGTGTTTTTAGGTTTTTTGAACGAGTGTTTATGTTATTAATGAAAATTCTATAAATTCTTCTGTGATTAGACGTTCAAAGTTTTAAAAATTTTGAGAGTTAAACAGATGATACTATAGTTCAATGATATCTTAGATATGAGCTGATTTTTTTTTTCATGTTTTGGCATTATTTTTTGAATTTGAATTTGTGTTTTGTTATTTTGTAAAAAATACAACATGTTTTTTGCTGAATGTTTTGTGCTTGTAACTGGTGAAGTTCAGCTTTAGGAGCTGAAGTTTTTGTCTTTGTAACTGGTGAAGTCCAGCTTTAGGAGCTGAAGTTTTTGTGTTTGTTACTGGTGAAGTCCAACTCTAGAGCTGAAGTTTTTGTTTTGTACCTGTCGAACTTCAGCTCTAGGGCTGAAGTTTTTGTTTTATACCTATCGAACTTCAGCTCTAGGGCTGAAGTTTTTATCTTTGTAACTGTCGAACTTCAGCCTTCTTAAGTATTGAAGTTTTAACCGATCTTTTTGATAATGTCCTGATGTTATATTTTGTATGTTTTACTCTTTTTTGAACAGATGGCTCCTAAAGCACCTAAAGATCCTAATGCATCTAAACAAGACAAAGCACCTAAAGCAAGTAGACTACCTGTAATACCCCAAGGTCCTTATATGTCACGACCCGGATTTCCCACCCCGAGGGCCGTAATGGCCCCTACTCATAAAAGCTAGGCAAGCCATACTTTTAGAATCCATAAGTACTTTTGTTTTAGATCCATTTTTACCAATTAAAGTAGCAGGAAATAAATAATTAAATAACAGCGGAATTCGTAATTTAGCGGAAGACTTAAACGAAATAAATCAAGATAATAAGGAAGATCCACATATGCCTCTACCCAAAATTGGTGTCACAATATTTACGGACTACTAAAATTTACTACATACAATCGTTTGAAAGTGAGTAACATTGTCTGTCTCGAATACAAGAGATAACAGATCATAAATAAAGATAGAGGAGACACCGGGCCTGCGGACGCCTGCAATGCTAACTCGGTGTCTCGAAGGACTGAAGGCTAGCTCCCGAGCTACTACTGCTGCTGCTATCAGAACCCTAGATCAGTGCACAATTAGCATAGAGTGTAGTATCAGAACAACCGACCCCATGCGCTGGTAAGTGCCTAGCCTAACCTTGGCGAGGTAGTGACGAGGCTAGGAAAATACTACCAAATAAACCTGTGCAATATGGCATACAAAATAATAGAAATCGGATAATAATGGTGGCAAGAATGATCAACCAGAGATATGAATAGCAGACAACAAGAACAATATAATATGAATTTACAATATGAAAACAGACAGGAATAATAAGTACAACAGTGAGATAAGACAGGTTAAACAAGGCAATAACAAATACACAAGAACAGAGTAAACACGGAATATGTACAGCTCATACCAATTCTAACAATGAGGATCTCCCGGGATACCGTCCCGTAGTCTATCACATGTGTATATCCGAAGGATCTCCCGGGATACCGTCCCGTAATCCCACTATCAATGTGCATGGGGATCTATCAGGAATCTAACCTGCAGTACCAAAGTAAATATGCAGGGGGATCTATCGGGAATCGAACCCACAGTCCTAAAGTAAATATGCAGGGGGGATCTATGGGGAATCTTACCCGCAGTCCCAAAGTAAATATGCAGGGGGATCTATCGGGAATCGAACCCGCAGTCCCAAAGTAAATATGTAGGGGGATCTATCGGGAATCTAACCCGCAGTCCCAAAGTAAACAAACAACAACAACTCGAAGAATACTCAAAACAATCCAACAACCCAATCTCAAAGAAATTCTACCACCAAGAGTATGAATGCACGGCAACAAGAGAATAACAGGAAAACCAAGAAACACAATGACCATAACAAAAACACCCAAACAGAACAGACACGTGATAACTACACCGATAACCACAACAATTTGGACACCTAGCACAATATAAACGGGGTCATAGAGGAGTTCACAATTTAGCGTTAACAGACGATAAGAAGAACAATCGCTGCAATTAAAGCAAATAAGGCCAAGTAACAAGTAAGAATTAGAGTAAGGCTAGCAACATTTTGTAGAGCAAATATAGGTATATTATGCAATTAGGTAACTCAATCACCACTTGAGCCAATGTTCTTCAACGTTCAACCATTCAATTCTCAATTCGAGCCAATGCTCTATAGTGTTCAACAATTCAATTCTCAACTTGAGCCAATGCTCTACAATGTTCAACCATTAAATTCTCGACTTGAGCCAATGCTCTATAATGTTCAACAATCCAATTCTCAACTTGAACCAATACTCTACAATGTTCAACAATTCAATTCTCATCTTGAGCCAACGCTCTACCATGTTTAATTAACAATAATACTTCTACAAGTCATATTCCTCAATAGAAATTTATCATATAGAGCATATACAATACGAAACGGGATCACATTAATCCAAGTATAAGAATCACGGGCATGCTTGACACGCATAGATACTCGTCACCATGCCTATACGTCATACTCAACAAATAACACATAACAAATAGGACACAACTCCTAATCCCTCAAGCTAAGGTTAGACCAAACACTTACCTCGATGCCTTGAACTCAACTCAAGACTCTACTATAGCTTTAACCCTTGATTCCACCTCCAATTCGCTTGTATATTATCACAAATTACTTAATTACATTAATAAACACTACATAAATCAACCCCAATGCTTAAAATGAGTTTTACAAGGTTTTACCCAAAAAGGTCGAAAATGTCCCCGGGCCCACGTGGTCAAAACTCGAGGTTCGAACCAAAACCCGGTTACCCATTCCCCCACGAACCCAAATATATATTTTGTTATTAAATCGGACCTCAAATTGAGGTCCAAATCCCAAATTTTAGAAAAACCTAAGTTCTACCCAAAACCCCCAATTTTACCCATGAAAATCCTTGATTTTAAGTTGAAAACTTGCTAAATGATGTTAATGATTGAAGGAATTGAGTAGAAATTAACTTACAATTGATTTGGAGAAGAAAGACTTCTTGGAAAATCACCTGTGGGTGTTTGTGTTTAAGAAAACGTGTAAAGTGAAGTTCAAAATCGGTTAAGTATAAAAATAGTTAGGTCTCAGATATGGGATTTGTGAAATTGGGTTCACAATTGCGAACCCAACAGGTATGGGAAATGCGAGAAAAATGTTCGCATTTGCGAACTCAGGCCAAATGGGAGGGTTTCGCATTTGCGACTGAAAACATCGCATTTGCGAAAAGCCCAGCATGGCATTTGCGAACCTTCTAGTCGAATTTGCGAACTAAGCACAATGCCCCCTCCCTCGCATTTGCGAGCTCACATTTGCGAGAACTGTCTTCACAAATGCGAAGATATCAGAACTGAAGACCAGATTTTTTTTCCAAGTTCAAAATGCACTCCGACACCTATCCAAAACTCACCCGAGCCCTTGGGGCTCCAAACCAAATATGCACACAAAGTCAAAAACATCCTACGATCTTACTCGCGCGGTCAAATCGCCAAAATAACATGATATACATCGAATTAAGCCTCAAAATTCATAATTTCTTCCAAGTTTTTATAAAACATCAAATTTCCATTTTAAGTCCGAAACACGTCAAATGACGTCTGTTTTCAACCAAACTTTACAGAAAGCGCTTAAACCATATATAAGACTTGTACCGGGCGCTGGAACCAAAATACGGGCCCGATACCATAGTCTTTTAATCCAATTTCAATTCCAATTTCCTTAATTATTTTCAGAAAATGGTTTCACACAAAAATTTATTTCTCGAGCTTGGGACCTCGGAATTCAATTCCGGGCATATGCCCAAGTCCCATATTTTCCTACGGACCCTTCGGGACCGTCAAATCATGGGTCCTGGTCCGGGTCCGTTTACCCAAAATGTTGACCGAAGTCAACTTTATTCAATTTAATATCAATTTTTTAGCATTTTTCTCACAGAAATCACATTTAAGTTTTCTGGCTATGCGCCCGGACTGCGCACGCAAATTGAGGCAACCCTAAATAAGGTTTTCAAGGCCTTAGAAGCACAGAATGACTAAGGAAACAAGTGATGACCCTTTGAGTTGTCACATTCTCTACCTCTAAAACAACCGTTCGTCCTCGAACGGGCAAAAGAAAAAAGAACCTGAGTCAGGGAAAAGATGAGTGTAACGACTCTGCATATCAGACTCGGACTCCTAGGTCGATGCCCCAGGAGACTGACCTCTCCAGTGAACACGAACAGAAGGAAAACTCTTGGATCTCAACTGACGAACCTGCCGGTCTAAAATAGCTACAGGCTCCTCCTCGTAAGACAATTCCTTGTCCAACTGGACAGTGCTGAAATCTAACACGTGGGTTGGATCGCCGTGATACCTCAGAAGCATGGATACATGAAAAAAAATTGGATGCACGGCTAATAAGCTAGGCAGCAATGCAAGTCTATAAGCCACCTCTCCCACTCGATCAAGAATCTCAAACGGACCAATGAATCTAGGGCTAAGCTTGCCCTTCTTCCCAAACCTCATTACGCCCTTCATAGGCGACACTTGGAGCAATACCCGCTCACCAACCATAAATGCCACATCTCGAACCTTGTGGTCTGCATAACTCTTTTGCCTAGACTGAGCTAAACGAAGCCTATCCTGAATGATCTTGACCTTGTCCAAGGCCTCCTAAACCAAATCTGTACCCAAAAATCGAGCCCCTCCCGGCTCAAACCATCCAACCGGAGACCGACACCTCCTACTATATGAAGCATCATAAGTAGCCATCTAAATGCTCGACTGGTAGTTGTTGTTGTAGGCAAACTCCGCTAAAAGGCAAGAACTGATCCCACGAAACCCCAAAATCAATAACACAAGCTCGAAGCATATCCTCTAAAAATCTGAATAGTCCTCCCTGTCCGTCTGGAGATGAAATGCTGTGCTCAACTCAACCCATGTGCCCAACTCTCGCTGAGCTACTCTCCAGAAGCGCGAAGTAAACTGCATACCCTTGTCCGAAATGATAGATGCCGGCAACCCATGAAGGCGAACAACCTCCCGAATATAAATCTTAGCTAACCTCTTAGAAGAATATGAGACTGCCACAGGAATGAAATGTGCTAACTTGGTCAGCCTATCAACAATAACCCATATCGCATAGAACTTCTTCCGAGTCAGCGGAAGTCCTGTAACAAAATCTATAGCAATCCGCTCCTACTTCCAATCAGGAAGCTCAATCCGTTGAAATACACCACCAGGCCTCTGATGCTCATACTTAACCTGTTGACAATTTAAACATCGAGCCACATATGCTACAATATCCTTCTTCATTCCATGCCACCAATAATGTTGCTGCAAATCCTGATACATCTTCGCAGCACCAGGATGATTAGAGTACCGGGAACCATGGGCCTCCTCTAAAATCAACCCTCGAAGTCCATCCACAATAGGCACACAAATTTTGACCCTGCAGTCTCAAAACTCCATCAACATCCAAGGTAACATGCTTGGCACCTCCGTGCTGCACCGTGTCTCTAAGGACACACAAAGGGGGATCATCATACTACCGATCACGGATACGCTCCAATAATGAAGAACGAGTGACCGTGCAAGCCAACACACGACTGGGCTCAGAAACATCCAGCTTCACGAACTGATTGGCTAAAGCCTGAACATCTAAGGCAAGCGGCCTCTCACCGACCAGAATATAAGCAAGACTGCCTATACTGGCTGACTTCCTACTTAATGCATCAGCCACCACATTGGCCTTCCCCGGATGATATAGAATGGTGATATCATAATCCTTAAATGACTCCATCCACCTCCTCTACCTCAAATTCAACTCCTTTTGCTTGAATAAGTACTGAAGACTCTTATGATCAGTGAACACCTCACATGCCACTCCATACCAATAGTGCCTCCAAATCTTCAATGCGTGAACAATAACTACAAACTCTAAATCATGCACTGGATAGTTCTTCTCATGAATCTTCAACTGCCTCGAAGCATAGGCAATGACATTGCTATCCTGCATCAATACTGCACCAAGCCCAGTACGGGAAACATCACAATAAACTGTATAAGGCCCTCAACCTGTGGGCAAAACCAACATCGGTGCCGTAGTTAGAGCTGTCTTGAGCTTCTGAAAGCTCGCCTCACACTCATCTGACCATCTGAACCGGGCACCCCTTTAGGTCAACCTAGTCAATCGGGGCTACAATAGATGAGAACCCCTCCATAAACCGATGATAGCAGCCTGCTAATCCTAAGAAACTTCAAATCTTTGTAGCTGATGCTGGTCTAGGACAGTTCTTCCCTGCCTTAATCTCCTTAGGATCAATCTGAATACCCTCTGCTAACACAATATGACCCAGAAATGCAACTGAACTCAACCAGAACTTATACTTTGAGAATTTTGCATATAACTGTCTATCCTTCAGAGTCTAAAGAATCAATCTAAGGTACTGCTCGTGCTCCTCCTGGATGCGGGAGTATATCAATATATCATCAATGAAAACTATCACGAATGAATCCAAATAAGGCCTGAACACTCGATTTATCAAGTTCATAAAAAGCTACTAGGGAATTTGTCAACCCGAATGACATAACCAAGAACTCATACTGCCTGTACCGAGTGCAGAAAGCTATCTTAGGGACATCGGATGCCCTGATCCTCAACTGATGGTAGCCAGATTGCAAGTCAATCTTGGAAAATACCTTGGTACCCTGAAGCTAGGTGAACAAATCATCAATCCTCGGTAGTGGATACTTATTCTTGATTGCAACCTTGTTCAACTGCCAGTATTCAATATGCATTCTCATCGATCCGTCTTTCTTCTTGACAAACAACACCGACGCACCCCAAGGCGAAATACTGGGTCTAATTAAACCCTTCCTGAGCAAATCTTGCAACTGCTCCTTCAACTTTTTCAACTCAAACGGGGCCATATGATGCGGTGACATAGAAATGGGCTGAGTGCCCGGAGCAAAATCAATGCAGAAGTCAAAATTTATGTCGGGTGGCATACCCGGCAAGTCTGAAGGGAAAACATCCGAAAACTTACGAACATACGCCAAGTAGACCAAACACCCTTTCTCGGCCGTACGCCGAGCCTTCACATACGATATAACACTGCGGGTAGAATGACCAGCAGTACTTCTCCACTCTAAACGAGGTATACCCAGTAAAGCTAAGGTTACAATCTTAGCATGACAGTCTAAGGTATCGTGGTAAGGTGATAACCAGTCCATCCCCAATATAATATCGAAACCAACCATGTCCAGAAGAAGCAAATCTACACGAGTCTCAAAACCTCCAATAACCACTATACATGAACAATGGACACAATCCACCACAATAGAATCACCCACCAGCGTAGACACATAAACCAGGCACTTAAAGAATCACTAGGCATGACCAGATACGACGCAGAATAAAATTGAAGCTTCTCTACCACATACCAGAACAATACCTGCACCTACACCTCTAATACCTTTACCTCCTCCTCTAGCATCTCTACCTCCACCTCTAATACCTTTACCTCCTCAAGGCCTCTGAAGACGAAGCTGGTCTATCATTGGTCTGTGCTGCTGTTCCGTTGAATGAGCGGTACATGACCTCGCCATTCGCGAAAGGACAAGAGTAGAGGTTGCAATTTAGCATTGAGAGAACAAAATCGCACGACAGGGAAGAATATAATTGAAGCTTTTCCTAACTCTGTAGCCTCTGGAGGATAAATACAAACGTCTCCGTATCAATCCCTGAAACTCTACTAAGCTTGTCCGTGAGTCGTGAGATCTATGTAACCTAGAGCTTTGATACCAACTGTCACGACCCGGATTTTCCACCCTTGGGGGTCGTGATGGCGCCTACTCATAGAAGCTAGGCAAGCCACACTTTAGAATCCATAAGTACTTTTGTTTTAGATCCATTTTTACCAATTAAATTAGCAGGAAATAAATAAATAAACAACAACGAAATTCATAATTTAGCGAAAGACTTAAATGAAATAAATCAAGATAATAAGGAAGATCCACATATGCCTCTACCCAAAACTGGTGTCACAACATTCACGGACTACTAAGATTTACTACATACAACCGTTTGAAAGAGAGTAACATTGTATGTCTCGAGTACAAGAGATAACAGATCATACATAAAGATAGAGGAGACACCGGGCCTGCGGACCCCTGCAATACTACCTCGCTGTCTCGGAGGACTGAAGGCTTGCTCCCGAGCTACTACTGCTGCTGCTATCTGAACCCTAGATCTGTGCAAAAATAGCACAGAGTGTAGTATCAACACAATTGACCCCATGTGCTGGTAAATGCCTAGCCTAACCTTGGTGAGGTGGTGACGAGGCTAGGACAAGACTACCAAATAAATCTATACAATATGGCGTACAAAATAATAGGAATCGGATAATAATGGTGGCAACAATGATCAACCAGAGATATGAATAGCAGGCGACAAGAACAATATAATATGAATTTACAATATAAAAACAGACAAGAATAATGAGTACAGCAGTGAGATAAAATAGGTTAAACAAGGCAATAACAAATACACAAGAACAGAGTAAACACGGAATATGTAGAGCTCAATACCAATGGTAACAATAAGGATCTCCCGGGATACCGTCCCGTTGTCCATCATATGTGTATATCTGAAGGATCTCCCGGGATACCGTCCCGTATTCTCACTATCAGTGTGCACAGGGATCTATCGGGAATCTAACTCGCAGTCCCAAAGTAAATATATAGGGGGATCTATCGGGAATCGAACACACAGTCCTAAAGCAAATATGCAGGGGGGATCTATCGGGAATCTAACCCGTAGTCCCAAAGTAAATATGCAGGGAGATCTACTGGGAATCGAACCCACAGTACCAAAGTAAATATGTAGGGGCATCTATCGAAAATCTAACCCGCAGTCCCAAAGTAAACAAATAGCAACAACTCGGAATACTCAAAACAATCCAACAACCCAATCACAAGGAAATTCTACCACCAAGAGTATGAATGCACGACAACAATAGAATGACAGGAAAACCAAGAAGCGCAATGACTTTAACAAAAACACCCAAACAGAACAGGCAGGTGATAACTACACCGACAACCAAAACAATTTGGACACCTAGCACAATATACACGGGGTCATAGAGGAGTTCAAAATTTAGAATTAACAGACGATAAGAAGAACAATCACCGTAATTAAAGCAAATAAGGCCAAGTAACAAGTAAGAATTAGAGTAAGGCTAGCAACATGGTGTGGAGCAAATATAGGTATATTATGCAATTAGGTAACTCAATTACCACTTGAGCCAATGTTCTTCAATGTTCAACCATTCAATTCTCTATTCGAGCCAATGCTCTATAGTTTTCAACAATTTAATTCTCAACTTGAGCCAATGCTCTACAATGTTCAACCATTAAATTCTCAACTTGAGCACACGCTCTATAATGTTCAACAATCCAATTCTCAACTTGAACCAATACTCTATAATGTTCAACAATTCAATTCTCAGCTTGAGCCAACGCTCTACCATGTTCAATTAACAATAATACTTCCACAAGTCATATTCCTCAATAGAAATTTATCATATATAGCATATACAATACGAAATGGGATCACATTAATCCAAGTATAAGACTCATGGGCATGCCTGACACCAACGCATAGATACTCGTCACCATGCCTATATGTTGTACTCAACAAATAACAAATAACAAATAGGACACAACTCATAATTCCTCAATCTAAAGTTAGACCAAACACTCACCTCGATGTCTTGAACTCAACTCAAGCCTTAACTATAGCTTTAACCCTTGATTCCACCTCCAATTTGCTTGTATCTAATCAAAAATTACTTAATTACATTAATAAACACTAACTGAATCAACACCAATGCTTGGAAATGAGTTTTACAAGGTTTTACCCAAAAAGGTCAAAAATGCCCCCAGCCCAAGTAGTCAAAACCCGAGGTTCGAACCAAAACTCGGTTACCTATTCCCCCACGAACCCAAATATATAATTTGTTTTTAAATCGGACCTCAAATTGAGGTCCAAATCCCCAATTTTAGAAAAATCTAAGTTCTACCAAAAACCCCCAATTTTACCTATGAAAATCCTTGATTTTAAGTTGAAAGCTTGTTAAATGATGTTAATGATTGAAGAAATTGAGTAGAAATTAACTTAAAGTTGATTTGGAGAAGAAGGATTTCTTGGAAAATCACCTATGGGTGTTTGTGTTTGAGAAAATGTGAAAAATGAAGTTCAAAATCGGTTAAGTGTAAAAATAGCTGGGTCTCAGATATGGGATTTGCGAAATTAGCGAACCCAGCAGGTATGTGAAATGCGAGAAAAATGTTCGCATTTGCGAACTCTGGCCAAATGGGAGGGTTTCGCATTTGCGACTGAAAACATCGCATTTGCGAAAAGCCCAGCATCGCATTTGCGAACCTCCTAGTCGCATTTGCGAACTAAGCACAATGCCCCCTCCCTCGCATTTGCGATCAAGGGCTCGCATTTGCGAGAACTGTCTTCGCAAATGCAAAGATATCAGAACTGAAGACAAGATTTTTTTTCCAAGTTCAAAATGCACTCCGACACCTATCCAAAACTCACCCGAGCCCTCGGGGCTCCAAACCAAATATGCACACAACCTCAAAAATATCCTACAGACTTACTCGCGCGATCAAATCGCCAAAATAACATCATATACATCAAATTATGACTCAAAATTAATAATTTCTTCCAAGTTTTCATAAATCATCAAATTTATATTTTAAGTTCGAAACACGTCAAACGATGTCTGTTTTCAGCCAAACTTTTCATAAAGCGCTTAAACCATATCCAAGACTTGTACAGGGTGCCGGAACAAAAATAGTGGCCCAATACTATAGTCTTTTAATCAAATTTCAATTCCAATTTCCAGAAAACAATTTCACACAAAAATTTATTTCTCCGGCTTGGGACCTCGGAATTCGATTCCGGGAATACGTCCATGTCCCATATTTTCCTACGGACCCTCCGGGACTGTTAAATCACGGGTCCGGGTCCGTTTCCCTAAAATGTTGATCGAAGTAAACTTTATTCAATTTAATATCAAATTTTCAGTATTTTTCTCATAAAAATCATATTTAAGTTTTCCGGCTACACGCCCGGACTGCGCACGTAAATCGATGCAACCCTAAATGAGGTTTTTAAGGCCTCGGAAGCACAGGATGAGTAAGGAAACAAGTGATGAACCTTTGGGTCGTCACATTATGTCCCTTCTAGATATTTTGAGTGTGGAGATCGGTTTAACTCTAAGGGTTACTGGAAAGGGAACCATGATTTGAAGAAATTAATTGCAACTTTCTTGACTCCTACATAACGGGATAAACTTAATAATGGTACATTTAGATACATTATGGCTATGGAGAATTTCCAATGCAGCATGAAGTTGGTTCATTGTCTGTGTCTTTCTCGAATATTCATGAATGATCGAGACTCCATTAGTTTCAAGATTTTTAGGCATGATGTTTCCTTCACCCTTGAAGACTTTCACATTATGTATGGTTTGCGGATCACAACACATAATGTTGAAAAACCAATTAATCAAGAGACCAATCCTCTGAAGCGCTATTTTGGTAAGTCCAAGGAGGTGAATTTGAAGGATATTTGAAGTTTTATGACTCGCAATGACATTCCAAAGAAAGTTGTGAATCATGTACACGTATGCGAGAGTGATTGTCATGACCCCAACCCAGACCCAATCGTGATGGCGCCTCTCGTGGGGACAAGGCCAGCCAATTAAACCCAATTCATCCTTTTAAACAGTTAAAACAGTTCATAAGTAGTTTAAATATGATTTAATGATAATAATTAGCGGAAGTACAACCCGACACAGCCCAAACCGGGGTGTCACAAGTCACGAGAAACTATTAGAATATGAACACCACTACAAGCTCTGAAATACACGAAATAGGGCAAGGAACGAAAAGGGAGAAAAGCGATGCCGCGAACGCTGGCAGTCACCTCGCTAAACTCCGATAACTCTGCCTCCGCTCAGCCAAAACTGCTATCGGGTGAACAAATACCTGCATCTACATGCGAGGTGCAGGGAGTAAAGTGAGTACTCCAACTCAGTGAGTAATAAGGGTAAATAACAACTGAGCAGTAAGAAATCACGTAAAGCAAACCATCATGCTGTATAGGAGCAGTGTAAACCCTTTTTAGAAAACAGTGAAGCTGTGAAATCCTTAGAGACACATCTTAGCTCAGTTTAAACCTCTTTTGAAAATGACTTTTTCAGCAGTTATGCAAACGAATGCAAAACAAATAGTGCAGATAATACCAGAATAACAGGTGAATATTGCAAGAAGAAGCACAAACAACATATAATGGTAGACAAATGAAATAAGGTAAACACATCAAACAGTACCAGTAACGCTGCGGCGTACAGCCCAATCCACATATCGGTGCGGCGTGCAGCCCGATCCATTTATCATCAACGACGCTCACTAGGGGTCTGCAGACTCTGGGAGGGGCCCATTACGGCCCAAGAGCAATATCAAGCCATCTCGTGTCATCAAATCTAGGCCCTCAGCCTCATATCAACTCAGTATCTCACTGCTGCGGCTTGCAGCCCAATCCAAAAGTATCCTCACAATACGGGCCCTCGGCTTTACTCACTCAAAATCACATAAGACACTAGGGCAACAGTAAAACATGATGCTCAGCGCAAATATTGTTAGAAATATCATTTCTAGTGTTAAAGTAAAATAAACTTGGTTGAGTCTTAAAAACAGTGGAAAATACATGACTGAGTTCAAGTATAAATTCAAAACAGTGAGGAAATATCATTAACAATCCCCGAAGGGTTCAAATAGCTGGCACTAAGCCCAATTATGGAAATCAGCCCAAATTATGATGATGACAAGTAAATTTCAGTCAAATACGCAGTAAATTCATTAATCGGGATGGACCAAATCACAATCCCCAACGGTGCTCTACCCTATGCTCGCTATCTGACGTGAAAGTCACCTCAATATAGCACTACGATATGCAAATACGAGGTTTCAAACCCTTAAAATATCATTTACAATCATTACTCACCTCGAACTAGCGATATCTCTAGCTCACGACGCCTTTGCCCCTCAAATCAGCCTCCACGCACATCGAATGTATCCAAAACTAGAACGAATACATCACAATATGCTGAGGGAACAAATCCCAAGCGAAAACAATAAAAAATTATCAAAAATCCCAAAATTAGCAAACCCCGAGCCCCAGGCCCACTTCTCAAAACTCAATTTTTTTTACATTAATGGGTTCCTTATCTCGCCATGAGTCTATACATATGAAGAACACCAAAATCGGAGCCAAAATGAGCCCACAAATCCCAATTCTTGCTCTCTTAAGTTTCAAGCCCTAAACCACCATTTTTGATCATTAATTTCTTAAGTTTTCAGCCCTAATCCATGTATTTTCACCATAAAATCATGTTTTAAGTCCAAAAATCCTTACGTTATCGAAGCTCATCAAAAACCCTCTTCAAAAGTGCCCATAATTCTCCAAGTCCGAAGTTAGAATGAGAAACCCTTCAAAAATTCGCGAAGATGAACTTTAATATCTCTGCCATTGCGAAATCGCATCTGCGGTCAAAACTCACTTTTGCGGCTTCCGCTTCTGCGACCCAAGCTCCGCTTCTGCAGAAATTCACTAAGGGGCAAAACTCTGTTTCTACGGCCAAATGGTCGCATCTGCGACTCCGCAGATGCGGTCCCCAAATCCGCACCTGTGAACCTTACCGCTTTTGCGACTTCCTCCTCGCTCCTGCGATACCGCTTCTACAGTCCCAATTCCATAGAAGCGAAAATACCAGAAGCAACAGCAAATTTTAAATTCCGCAAGTCCAAAACTTCCCGTTAACCATCCGAAATCACCCCGAGGCCCCCGGGACCTCAACCAAAAGCACCAACATCTTCTATAACATCATTCAAAATTGTTCCAATCATTAAAACACCTCAAACAACAACAAAACATCAAATTACATCGAATTCAAGCCTAAGTTCTTCAAATTCTATCGAAACACGCATTCGATTAAAAACCCAACCAAATCACCTCCGAATGACCTGAAATTTTGCACACACATTCCAAATCACCCAACGAAGCTACTATAACTCTCGGAATTCCATTCCCACCCATAGATCAAAATTTCACCTATCAACCGGAATTCGCCAAAATACTAACTTCGCCAATTCAAGCCTAATTCTACACCGGACCTCTAAAATCACTTCCGATCATACTCCTAAGTCACAAATTATCCCCCGAAGCTAACCGAATCATTGGAATTCATATCCGATCCCTGTAACACATAAGTCAACACCCAGTTGACTTTTCCAAACTAAGCCTTCCTTAGAGAGACTAAGTGTCTCATTTCCTTCTAAAATCAATCGAAGCCAACCCGATCACGACACTGATAATGAAGCATAAAGAAGCAAAAAATGGGGGAAACAGAGCGGTAACCCATGAGATGATGGGTCGGGTCGTCACATCCTCCCCAACTTAAACAAATGCTCGTCCTCAAGTGTACCTAGAGTTGCTCTAGAAGCCAACCAATAGCTGAATAACTTTACCATGCATATACCCAGGGGTGATCCCACGTCACCCTTTCTCACATAGGTCCGATAACACCTTTTAACTAAAATTACAGAATCCAATCTAGCCCATAAACCATAGAACCACATTTCACTTCTGAAACCATCAATACGATCAAAACCTCACACCTATACTTTGAATAGACCCGAACTAGCTGTAGTAACCCATGCCTGCAACCTTAAGTGCAATTATCCGATATACCATGTAACTCAAACATATGTAGCAATAAATTCTATACACAGCAGCTACAAATAACACCAGAATACCGGTAGAAACGTTTTATCAACTAAAGTCTCATTCCAGCACTTCTATATACTGCCAATGGTAAATGAAACACGCAATAAATTATAACCATCTCTCAGATCAGTCATCCATAAGGTTAATTCTCCTTTGGCAAGGACCATAGCAAATTTCTGAATCGAACCTCAATATTTACCCATCGAACATGCTGAAATCGAATCCGTTTGTATTCATTACAGGCCCCAACGATCTTATCTACTCTAACACAATTACTCTGGTGACATGACACACCAAGACAGGCTAAGGCCTGTGCTTGTACAGTCCGTGCACCAATAAGCAACAATTTGAACATACTCATATCATGAAACTAACTCAAACGAAAGAGCCGTACCGCAAGCTCACCAATATCATCACATCACACGATTGAGAACCCGTCTCACTGTAACGACCCGGCCGGTTGTTTTTGGAATTTATGTCCCAATCCCCCATTAACTGTTTCCCTAAGTTCATTTCTGCTATTTTGGTTTGCCAGGATTTTCGGTGTTAGGATTTAGAGTGTTTTGGGACACTTAGTCCCTAAATGAGAGCTTAAGAGTTGAAAAATGGTCCGTATTTAGAACAGTGTGAAGACAACCTCGAAATGGAAATTTGATGGTTTTGTTAGCTCCTTTAGGTGATTTCGGGGTTAGGAGCGTATTCAGAATGTATCTTGTAGGTTCGTAGCTCATTTAGGCTTAAAATGCCGAAGTTTGAATTTTTGAAGTTTCCGGTCCGATAGTGAGTTTTTGATCCGAGGGTCAGATTTGAATTCCGAAAGCTGCTGTAGCTCCGTCATGCCATTTGGGACGTGTGTGCAAAATTTCAGGTTATTCGGACGAGGTTTGGTTAGGTTTTTGATCGAAAGCGTATTTTGATAGAATTTGAAGTTCTTAGGCTTGAATCCTTGATTTAATCGGGTTTCTGGTGTTGTTTGAGGTGCTTTGAGGATTGGTAAAAGTTTGAATGAGGCATTAGGTGGTATTGATGCTCTTGGTTGAGGTCCCAGTGGCCACGGGATGATTTCGGATGGTTAACGGGGTAAATTTTTAAGTTTGTTGCAGCTGGTATCTTTTTTCTTCTGGTATTTTCGCCTCTACGGTTCTAGGACCGCAGAAGCGTAGCCACAAAAGGGCCCCCCTTATCGCAAAAGCGAGATTTGGTTCCCCCCCTCAGGAACCACAGAAGCGGTTAATTATCCGCAAAAGCGGCTAGGCAGCCGCAGAAGCGAAGCGTGGGCTGAAGGTCAGGTCTGCTGAAGCGGACGAAATTTCGCAGAAGCAGTATCGCTCCAGCAATCCATAGACCACAGAGGCAGAAAATGGAATGGTAAGTGGAAGTCACAGAAGCGGCAATTTGACCGCATATGCGGGACCGCAGAAGCAGTCCCTTGTCTGCAGAAGCGGAAATGTCTGGACAGAGATAGAAATTTCGAGGGTTTAATTTCATAAGTTTGGACATTGATTGAGAGCACGGGAGGAAGCGATTTTTAGTGGGTTTTGAAGATAAAATCATTGGGTAATGTTTCTTGGATCCCTTTTCATTATACTTCATCATTATATAGCTAAATACATCATTGGAATTCGAATTTAGGATAAAAAACTTGGTAATTTGGGGTAAAAGTTCATAGACCAAACTTTGGGGTTTTGAGGGGGCATTTGACCTCCGATTTGGGAGATTTTTATATGGTTATACTTGTGAAAGTACGAGGGTCCTAAAAATGTGAAAATTATTCGATTCCAAGACGTTGGCGGGAAGGGCATTTTGGTTATTTTACCTATTTTCGCGCCCTAGCTTTAATTTTAATAGTGGAATCAATTGTTTGCAATATTATTTATGATGTGTAATTGAATTGAATAGATTTGGGCCATTTGGAGTCGGATACTCGTGGCAAAGGCGTGGTTTCTATTAATATTGAGCCGGTTCGAGGTAAGTGGGTTGTCTAACTTTGTGTGGGGGACCTTTCCCCTTATGAATTGTTCTTGATATTTGAGTGCCTTGTACGCGAGGTGACGAGCGCGTACTTGAGCCGATGGATGAAAATCCGGTTTTACTTAAGTTGTTAATATTTAACTTTCTTTTCTTATTTGCCTTATCTTACTTGAACCTTATTACTTGTGCTAGACTAGGAAAGCATGTCTAACTGACCTAATTGCCTAACTGCTTAAGTTGTTTAATTGTACTACATGAAGCATGCTAGGCTAGTTCTATGTGTTGCTCCGTGATTCGTACTTATCCCTTGGTTTGTTTCTGGCTGTGATTGCGCATTTACATTGGGAATACGGGTTCGATTCCCAGGAGATCCCCCTGCACTTTTATTTTGGGATTATGGGATGGTATCTCGGGATATCCCCCTGCACTTTTATTTTGGGACTACGGGACGGTATCCCGGGAGATCCCCCTGCACTTTTATTTTAGGACTACGGGACGGTATCCCGGGAGATCCCTGCACATTGATGATTGGACTGCGGGACGGTATCCCGGGAGATTCTCGATATTGATATAAGAGTTGGACTATAGGACGGTATCCCAGGAGGTCCATTAAACAGTTGAGGAAAGGGCTACAGGATGGTATCCTGGGAGACCCTCGTTGGTATTTTGAAATTTAGTTGTGTTTACTTGTGTTTTTGCTTTATCCTTGTAGTTATCCTTGTTTCGTTGTTTTGCCTTATTACACTGCCACGTTTATTAATTTGTGTCAGACTTCCATCCTGTTAATCATTGTTACTGTATTACTTTTACCTCAGTAGGGCCCTGACCTTTCCTTGTCACTACCCAACCGAGGTTAGGCTTGGAACTTACTGAGTACCGCTGTGGTGCACTCATGCCCTTCTTGCGCATGTCTTTCATGTGCAGATCATACAGGTACCTCTACTCAGGCGCACTATCCTTGAGGCGAAGAGACATACAGAGACTTCGAGGTATATCTGTAGTGTTCGCATACCGAAGAGTCTTCTTCCTTATTCTAGTTGTAGAGCTGTTATCCTATCATACTTTTGATGTAGTTATTCTGGAGGTTAAAGTACTTATTGGAATTCTATTAGCTTGTGTTTCCCGTGTGTTTCCAGATTTTGGGATTTGGTTGTAGACTTCCGCATGTTCTTAGAGTTGTACAGGCCGGACGGCCTTATACTCAGTTGTTATTTTTCATATGTTCAGTTTTAATTGGTTTTTCGCAAATATTATATCTTTTATGCAATACTTGGCTTACCTGGTCATGGGGACTAGGTGCCATCACGACATGTTCACGATCGGTGAACTAGGGTCGT
>MU745353.1:0-34476 GCA_026770625.1 Nicotiana glauca
CGTCCTTTAATTGTAAAAACTCTTTTTATTATACCCTTCGCGGGGTGTAAGCGCCGTAAAAAAGAGGTGTGACAGGGCTTATCCCTCTAATATCAACTAAAGTCCATCCAATTGCCTTCTTTTATTTTTAGAGCACCGCCAATATGGCATCTACCTACATGTTAGTAAAACAAGAGGAAATAATAAGTGGCAAAGTTGAACTAGGGCCTAAGAATTCGTACCTGAGGTGTGGAGGCAACAGCTTCAACTCCAACATGGAAGGTTCCTCGATTGAGGGCTTTGTTGGTGGAGTCTTCCTATACTCAAGATCCAAAGAGAGTTTCCGAGGCTCATAAGAGTAAGAGCCCGAGATTTATCCTTATTTACATCAAGATTCAATAATACCACCTCTAAAGGGTCCTCCACATTGATCATTGCACTAGTATCATCAACTATCACTTCTGTGACAAGATCCACAAAAGAGCACACTTCAAAACTATTAGGCTGCTTTATTGACTTGAACACACGAAAGACCACTTTCACATCACCCACCCGGAAGGTGAGTTCACCTGCTTCCACATCAACTAAGGTCTTCCCAGTTGCAAGGAAAGGTCTTTCCAATATTATCAGAAGCTCATAATCTACCTCACAATCCAAGATCACAAAATCAGCGGGCAAAATGAACTTGTCCACCCGGACAAAAACATCATCTACAATACCAAACGACCTCTTCATAGTTCTATCCATCATTTGCAGCCTCATTGAAGTAGCCCTAGGTTGCCCAATACCCAACGTCTTAAAAATGGAGTAAGGCATCATGTTGATACTTGCCCCCAAATCTCATAGAGCTTTTGCAAAGTTTGCACTCCTAATTATGCAAGGAATGGTGAAAGCACCGAGATCTATTAGCTTCAGAGCCATCAAGTGCACTATTGCACTAACTTGGTAGGTCATATCGATGGTCTCATAATCCATTGCTCTTTTCTTGTCACCAAGTCTATCATGAATTTGGCAAAACCCGGCCTTTGCTCTAGAGCCTCCACCAAAGGCACATTAATAGATAAGCTCTTCATCATGTCAATAAATTTCTTAAACTGGTTCTCATTTTTCTGCTTCGCGAGCCTTTGAGGGTAAGGTGGAGGTGGCCTTGGCAAATAAACCTTGGCTTTAGGCAAAACTAATTCCGACATTTCTATTATATGTTCCCTAGACAAGTTCACGTCATTCTGATTTCCACCTCGGTATCTTGGATATCAATCCTCACTTCCTCATTCACGTTCTCATCAGTCAAATTATCAACCACCAAAGGGATCTCATCCTCTTGCAACTCAACTTCATCACTCAAAATTTCTTTTTGTTTACAGGCATTCGCATCACCGCCTCGTCCACTTCTTGTATTTACCGCCATTACATGCCCAGAATTGTTCCCGCCCTTCGGATTAACTACTGTATCACTAGGTAGAGCCCCCTTAGGGTAAGTATTCAAGGATTATGAGATTTGGCCTAATTGAACCTCCAAGTTTCTGATTGAAGTATTGTGGGATGCCAACTGAGCATCGGAGTCAGCATTATTTTTCATCAACTATTCAAACATCATTTCGACTCTCCATATTCCATTGTTGGAAGAACTAGGACCTTCGGATAGAAATGGGGGTGGATTGTTTGGGTGTTGATACATTGGGGACCTTTGAAAGCCTTGCCCCTGATATCCTTGGTTGTTATTTTTCCAACCACCTTGATTGTTCTTTCCACCCTAATTGTTGTTGTTGCCACTCCAATTACCCTGATTATTGTTCTGGTTGCCCCAATTTGAATTTTGGTTGTTGTTCCCCCAATTACTATTCCCTTGTTGTTGTTGATTTCCCCAATTGCCTTGGGGTCTCCATTGTTGTTGGTTAGAAGAAATTTCTCTTTGGCCCTGATCGTTGTTCACGTATTGCACTTCTTCATTCTGCTCAACATACCCATCATCTTGGAACCCACCACTATCTTGGTCATATTGATCCGAACTCCCTTGGTTCTGTTGACCCATTTGTCTTCTTTTGTTCACTAACATGTTGACACTTCCATAGAATTCACTTTGTCGAGGAGATTGAACCTGCTGTAATTGTGCCTTTGCTAGTTGTTTCATTGTTGTTGTCAGTTTCGCTATTGTCTGCCCATGATCATGGAGATCCTTGTGCAAGTGAATGACCGTGGGGTCACCTTATGGCACATTGACTTTACTTTGCCAAGCGGAGGATGTGTCAGCCATCTTATCCAATATTGATTTAGCCTCATCATATGGTGTGTTCATGAAATTGCTCCCGGCGAGTTGGTTCACTATGCACTGATTTTTTGTGTTAATATCCCGATAGAATGTCTGTTGTATCATTGCCTCAGTCATATCATTATTTGGACATTCCTTTAACATGGTCCGGTATCTCTCCCATATCTCATGCAGTGGTTCGTTGGGCTCCTATTTGAAAGCTAAGATTTCATCCCTCAAGGTAGCTATGTGGCCCGACGAGAAAAACTTTGCAATGAATTTATCTGCCAACTCATCCCAAGTAGTGATGGAATGGTTGGGAAGCCTTTCATGCCAATCCAAAGCCTTCCCTTTCAGTGAAAAAGGGAATAATCTCAACCAAAGTGCATCCTCTGACATATTTGTTTGCTTGATCCCCCAACAGGTATCCACGAAGCCCTTAAGAGGTTTGTAAGCATTCTGGTGGGGAGCACCTGTGAAATACCCTTGCTGCTCCAAAATGGACACCGACTCCATATCATAAGTCAAATCGCCATCGAACTGAACCGTGCTGAAATCCAAAATAGGAGATGGATAGTTGACGTACTTTCGAAGCATAAAAACATGAAATACTCTATGCATACTCGACAAGCTAAGTGGCAAGGCAAGCTTGTAAACCAGCTCTCCAATCCTCTAAAGTACCTCAAACGGACCAATAAACCAAGGTCTCAACTTACCTTTCTTTCCCAATCTCATAACACCTTTCATGGGTGAAACCTTCAGCAGAATCTTCTCCCTAACCATGTAAGACACATCACAGACCTTCCTATCGGCAAAGCTCTTCTGTCTAGACTGCGTCGTACGAAGTCACTCCTTAATCACCTTAACCATGTCCAATGTATCCTGAACCAAGGCAGTACCTAAAAGCCTAGCCTCACCCGGCTCAAACCAACCCATCGAAGAACTACACTGTCTCATATACAAAGCCTCATACAGAGCCATCTGAATGCTCGACTGATAGTTTTTGTTTTTGGAAAACTCCAGGAGAGGCAGAAACTGATCCCAAGAACCCTCAAAATCAATGACACAAGCATGTAGCATATCCTCCAATATCTAAATAGTGCACTTAGTCTGTCAGTCCATCTAAGGGTGAAATGTTGTACTCAACTCTACCTTGGTGCCCAACTCTTGATGTACTACTCTACAGAATTGTGATATAAACTACGTGCCTCGGTATGAAATGATGGACACTGGCACAACGTGAAGGCGTACAATCTCTCAGATGTAAATCTCATCCAACCGCTCCAAAAAATAAGTAGTACTAACTGGAATGAAGTGCTCACCCAAATAGCATTGAACTTCCTCGAAGTCTGTGGGAGTTGGTCGGGTCCAACCCTACACCACTACAAAGTGGCAAGAGAGGTCGATGCAGTTTTTACCCAAGAAGGTCAGGATCGAATCCATAAGGAGCTAGAATGTTTGGGATTTGGATTCCTATCTAAACTGGCAGTGTGTGGTGCTTTTGATTATGCTTCCAATCATCTTTGGTTGTTTGTTACTTCTTATTTTAATACTCCCTCCATTTCAATTTATGTGAACCCATTTGACTGGGCACGGAGTTTAAGAAAAGAGAGAAGACTTTTGAACTTGTGGGGTAAAATGAAGCACATATATTATGTGTGGCTATAAATTAATGCATAAAAGTAAATTGTTTCCAAATAGGGAAAGAGGTCATTCTTTTTGGCACGGACTAAAAAGGAAATAGGTTCACATAAATTGAAACGGAGGGAGTACTAAAGATAGCGAAATTAAGCTAAGTATAAAAGTTTGTAAGGTTTTCTAAATGTTTAACAAGGCACCAGAGAAGTGGCTTACTCCTAGATGAATATTTGACGGGTTCTAAAGCCTAAGGCAAAGTTTTAACGTTGGGGATTACGATATAGCCAATGCATGAAACTACTCACTCTATACCTCTCGGTAGCTTGAGTCACTTTACCCCAATTGACTTTATCAAGACCAATTGGGTGTCAAAATTATGCAAGCAATATAGGCTCAAGTCGAGTATTACTATCTCTAGGTTTAACCATTTAATTGGGGATATCAATCTCTTGAATACACCCCACTTCCTTGTTGGACTGATTTTCCTAAACTCAAGCTCTCTTTCTCAAGAAGAGCCCAAGTCCAAAAAGGCACAAATAGTATTTGCAACTACTAATTTAACATGAAAAACACAAATCAGTCCAAATATCAACCACCCATAAACATCTAAGTCTTAAACAGAAGACCCATCAAATAACCATACTAGGGTTGAGCCACAACCCTAGCTAATGGGTCTAGCTACTCATAATAATAGTAGAATTTAGATATATAGAGGAAGAATAACCCATATAATATGATTACAAACTAAGAATTGAAGATTCAACGTTGAACTAGCTACAAAATCACTCAAAATAGACCAAACACGTCATTTATGTGCTCAGCTACAGATAAGATACCCTAAAAATGTTAAAAAGAAGTATTTATACAAGGCCAAATTTTCAAGACAAAAATACCCTTGACGGAGGTACCGTCGTCCGCAAGAAATGGATTGCGGCCGCGGTGGAGCTTTTAGCTTCAATTCTCTGTTCTCTGAATCCAGCCACCACGGACTGCAATAACTGGACCGCGGTCGCGGTGGATTTATCTTTGAAACATAAAATGCATTGCGGTCAGCGGTGTTTTGAAACTTCAAATATCCTAGCTCTCTGAATCCTTTCTCAAGGAACCGCAACAAATGATTTGCGGCAGCAATGAGGCTACCGCGAAGAATCTATTATGGACCACATTGCTTGAAGGTCCAGAAATGCATCCTCTCTGACCTTTGCCACCGCGTACCGTAATAAAAGCTTTGTGGTCATGGTGGGTCCTTTGCAGTCGCGGTGTATTTACTTTTGTAGTGGTGCTTTGACTCATTCTTGGCATTTGTGCAGGTTTCACTCCTTTTTGAGCTAGTTTTGACTTCCTTGTCACTCTTTTGACCAAACAGTGCAAACAAGCACAACATGTAAGCTTTCGGGATTACTTGTATACATTTTAATCCAAAACTCAAACAAAAAAGAGTATAAAATATACTAAAATCCCTAGTTATCAGGAGCCCAACTATAAAATCCATGGCGGTCTGCTCCTACTTCCACTCTGGAATCTCTATGCTTTGAAGCAATCCACCCGGTCTCTAATGCTCATACTTCACCTGCTGGCAGTTAAGGCATCAAGCTACAAACCCCATTATATACTTCTTCATTATCCTCCACCAATAGTGTTTCCTCAAGTCTTGATACTTCTATGCGGCACCTAGATGAATGGAATACTGCGAACTGTGGGCCTCCTCAAGAATAAAATCATGTAGCCCATCCATATTGGGCAAACAAATCTGACCCTGCATCCTTAATACTCCATCATCCCACATAGTCACATCTCTGCATCACCGTGTTGAACCATATCTTTGAGGACAAGCAAATGAGGGTCATCATAATGGCGCTCTCTAATGTGATCGAATAAGGAAGACTGAGAAACCACACAAGCTAGAACTCGGTTGGGCTCCAAAATATCCAATCTCACAAACTGGTTGGACAAGGCCTGAAAATCAACTACAAGAGGTCTCTCACCAAGGGGAATGAATGCAAGACTACCCATACTCATTGCCTTTCTACTAAAGGAATCAGCCACCACATTGGCCTTCCCAGGGTGATATAGAATGGTGATATCATAGTCCTTTAGCAACTTCAACCATCTCAGCTGCCTCAAAATCAAATCCTTCTGTTTGAATAAGTGTTGGAGGCTCCAATGATCCGTAAACACCTCAAAAGACACACCGTCGAGATAATGCCTCCGAATCTTTAATGTATGAATGATGGCAGCTAACTCCAAATCATGAACAGGGTAGTTCTTCTCATGAGGCTTCAACTGACGTGAAGCATAAGCAATCACACTACCCTCCTACATCAAGACATGCCCAATACCAATCCGAAAAACATTAAAATATACTGTATAAGAACCTGACTTTGATGGCAAAACTAGAATTGGAGCTATGGTCAATAATGTATTAAGCTTCTGAAAGTGTTCCTCACACTCGTCCGACCACCTAAAAAGAGCACCCTTTTGGGTCAATTTGGTCAGGGGGGATGCAATAGATGAGAAACCTTCCACGAAGCGATGTTAATAACCAGCCAATCCAAGAAAGCTATGAATCTCCGTAGCTGAGGACGATTTGGGACAACTCTGAACCGCCTCTATCTTCTTTGGATCCATTTGAATCCCCTCACTAGACACCATGTGCCCCAAGAACACCACTGAACTAAGCCAAAATTCGCACTTGCAGAACTTGGCATAAAGCTTCTCCTCCCTCAACTGCTGCAACATAATCCTCAAATGATAAGCATGCTCCTCCTGGTTACGAGAGTACACTAGGATATCATCAATGAACACTATAACGAAAAAGTTGAGATAAGGCTGAAACACACTATTCATCAGATGCATGAATGTTACTGGGGCGTTCGTTAGCCCAAAATACATCACAAGGAACTCATAATGACCGTAACAGGTCCTGAAAGTTGTCTTGAGAATATTCGAGTCCTGAATCTTCAATTGGTGATAACCAGAACTTAAATCAATCTTGGAGAACACACTCTCTCCCTGAAGCTAGTCAAACAGATCATCAATACACGGCAAAGTATACTTTTTCTTGATTCTGACTTTGTTCAACTGCCTATAATCAATGCACATTCTCTTAGTACTATCCTTTTTCTTCACAAATAACACTGATGCACCCCAAGGTCACACACTCGGCCTAATAAACCCCTTATCAAAAAGTTCTTGAAGCTGCTCCTTCAATTCATTCAACTCAGCTGGTGCCATGCGATATGGTGGAACAGAAATAGGCGGAGTGCATGGCACCATATCAATATAAAAGTCAATATCCCTATCGGGCGACATGCCTGGCAGTCTGCTAGAAATAGGTCCGAAAACTCCCGCACCACCGGAATAGAATCAATAGTGGGATTATCAGCACTAACATCCCTCACAAAGGACAAATAAGATAAATAACCCTTCCTAACCATCCGTTGGGCCTTCATGTATGAAATTATTCTACTGGGAACATAGTCTAGAGAATATCACCATTCAATTCATGGCAACCCCACCATTGTCAACATCACGGTCTTAGCATGACAATCTAGCACACCATGACATTGAGACAACCAGTCCACACCCAAGATCACATCAAAATCAACTATACTAAGCAACAAGAGATCAACTCTACCTCACAATCTAAGATCACAAAATCAGCGGGCAAAATGAACTTGTCCACCCGGACAAAAACATCATCTACAATACCAAACGGCCTCTTCAGAGTTTATCCACCATTTGAAACCTCATTTAAGTATCCCTAGGTTTCCCAATACCCAAAGTCTTAGAAACGAAGTAAGGCATCATGTTGATACCTGCCCCCAAATCACATAGAGCTTTTGCAAAATTTGCACTCCCAATGGTGCAAGGAATGGTGAAAGCACCGGGATCTATTAGCTTCAGAGCCATCAAGTGCACTATTGCACTAACTTGGTGGGTCATATTGATGGTCTCATAATCCATGGCTTTTTTCTTTGTCACCAAGTCTTTCATGAATTTGGCAAAACCCAGCCTTTGCTCTAGAGCCTCCACCAAAGGCACATTAGTGAATAAGCTCTTCATCATGTCAATAAATTTCTTAAACTAGTTCTCATTTTTCTGCTTCGCGAGCCTTTAAGGGTAAGGTGGAGGTGGCCTTGGCTTTAGGCAAAACCATTTCCGATATTTCTATTATATGTTCCCTAGACAAGTTCACGTCATTCTGATTTCCACCTCGGTATCTTGGATATCAATCCTCACTTCCTCATTCACGTTCTCATCAGTCACATTATCAACCACCAAAGGGATCTCATCCTCTTGCAACTCAACTTTATCACTCAAAATTTCTTTTTGTTTATAGGCATTCACATCACCGCCTCGTCCACTTCTTGTATTTACCACCATTACATTCCCGGAATTGTTCCCACCCTTCGGGTTGACTACCGTATCACTAGGTAGAGCCCCCTTAGGGTGAGTATTAATGGATTATGAGATTTGGCCTAATTGAACCTCCAAGTTTCTGATTGAAGTATTATGGGATGCCAACTGGGCATCAGAGTCAGCACTCTTTTACATTATCTGTTCAAACATCATTTAGACTCTCCATATTCCATTGTTGGAAGAACTAGGACCTTCAGATGAAAATGGGGGTGGATTGTTTGGGTGTTGATACATTGGGGGCCTTTGAAAGCCTTGCCCCTGATTTCCTTGGTTGTTATTTTTCCAACCACCCTGATTGTTCTTTCCACCCTAATTGTTGATGTTGCCACTCCAATTACCCTGATTATTGTTTTGGTTGCCCCAATTTGAATTTTGGTTGTTGTTCCCCCAATTACTATTCCCTTATTGTTGTTGATTTCCCCAATTGCCTTGGGGTCTCCATTGTTGTTGGTTAGAAGAAATTCCTCTTTGGCCCTGATAGTTGTTCACGTATTGCACTTCTTTATTCTGCTCAACATACCCATCATCTTGGAACCCACCACTATCTTAGTCATATTGATCCGAACTCCCTTGGTTTTGTTGACCCATTTGTCTTATTTTGTTCACTAACATGTTGACACTTCCATAGAATTTACTTTGTCGTGGAGATTGAACCTGCTGTAATTGTGCCTGTGCTATCTGTTTCATTGTTGTTATCAGTTTCGCTATTGTCTGTCCATGATCATGGAGATCCTTGTGCAAGTTAATGACCGTGGGGTCACCTTATGGCACATTGAATCTACTTTGCCAAGCAGAGGATGTGTCAGCCATCTCATCCAATATTGATTTAGCCCCATCATATGGTGTGTTCATGAAATTGCTCCCGGCGAGTTGGTTCATATGCACTAATTTGTTGTGTTAATGTCCCGATAGAATGTTTGTTGTATCACTGCCTCAGTCATATCATTATTTGGACATTCCTTTACCATGGTCCAGTATCTCTCCCATATCTCATGCAGTGGTTCGTTGTGCTCCTATTTGAAATCTAAGATTTCATCTCTCAAGGTCGCCATGTGGCCCGACGAGAAAAACTTTGCAATGAATTTATCTACCAACTCATCCCAAGTAGTGATGGAATGGTTGGGAAGCCTTTCAAGCCAATCAAAAGCCTTCCCTTTAAGTGAAAAGGGGAATAATCTCAACCAAAGTGCATCCTCTGACATATTTGTTTGCTTGCTCCCCCAACAGGTATCCACGAAGCCCTTAAGCTGTTTGTAAGCATTCTGATGGGGAGCTCCTGTGAAATACCCTTGCTGCTCCAAAATGGACACCGGCTCCATATCATAAGTCAAATCGTCATCCAACTATATCGTGCTGAAATCCAAAATAGGGGAAGGATAGCTGACGTACTTTCGAAGCATAAAAACATGAAATACTGTATGCATACTCGACAAGCTAGGTGGCAAGGCAAGCTTGTAAACCAGCTCTCCAATCCTCTAAAGTACCTCAAACGGACCAATAAACCAAGGTCTCAACTTACCTTTCTTCCCCAATCTCATAACACCTTTCATGGGTGAAACCTTCAGCAGAATCTTCTCCCCAACCATGTAAGACACATCACAGACCTTCCTATCGGCAAAGCTCTTCTGTCTAGACTGCGTCGTACGAAGTCACTCCTTAATCACCTTAACCATGTCCAATGTATCCTGAACCAAGGCAGTACCTAAAAGCCTAGCCTCACCCGGCTCAAACCAACCCATCGAAGAACTACACTGTCTCATATACAAAGCCTCATACAGAGCCATCTGAATGCTCGACTGATAGTTTTTGTTTTTGGAAAACTCCAGGAGAGGCAGAAACTGATCCCAAGAACCCTCAAAATCAATGACACAAGCATGTAGCATATCCTCCAATATCTAAATAGTGCACTTAGTCTGTCAGTCCATCTAAGGGTGAAATGTTGTACTCAACTCTACCTTGGTGCCCAACTCTTGATGTACTACTCTACAGAATTGTGATGTAAACTACATGCCTCAGTATGAAATGATGGACACTGGCTTAATATGAAGGCGTACAATCTCTCAAATGTAAATCTCATCCAACCGCTCCGAAAAATAAGTAGTACTAACTGGAATGAAGTGCGCAGATTTTGTCGGCCGATCCACAGTCACCCAAATACCATTGAACTTCTTCAAAATTTGTGGGAGTTGGTCGGGTCCAACCCTACACCACTACAAAGTGGCAAGAGAGGTCGATGCAGTTTTTACCCAAGAAGGTCAAGATCGAATCCATAAGGATCTAGAATGTTTGGGATTTGGATTCCTATCTAAACTGGCAGTGTTTGGTGCTTTTGATTACACTTCCAATCATCTTTGGTTGTTTGTTACTTCTTATTTTTATACTAAAGATATGCGAAATTAAGCTAAGTGTAAATGCTTGTAAGGTTTTCTAAATGTTTAACGAGGCACTAGAGAAGTGGCTTACTCCTAGGTGAATATTTGACGGGTTCTAAAGCCTAAGGCAAAGTTTTAACGTTGGGGATTAAGATATAGCCAATGCACGAAACTACTCACTCTATACCTCTCGATAGCTTGAGTGACTTTTCCCTAACTGACTTTATCAAGACCAATTGGGTGTCAAAATTATGCAAGCAATATAGGCTCAAGTCGGGTATTACTATCTCTAGGTTTAACCATTTAATTGGGGATATCAATCTCTTGAATACACCCCACTTCCTTGTTGGACTGATTTTCCTAGACAAGCTCTATTTCTCAAGAAGAGCCCAAGTCCACAAAGGCACAAATAGTATTTGCAACCACTAATTCAACATGAAAAACACAAATCAGTCCAAATATCAACCACCCAAAAACATCTAAGCCTTAAAACAAAAGACCCATCAGATACCCATACTAGGGTTCAGCCACAACCCTATCTAATGGGTCTAGCTACTAATAATAATAGTAGAATTTAGATATATAGAGTAATAATAACCCATATAATATGATTACAAACTAAGAATTGAAGATTCAACGTTGAACTAGCTACAAAATTACTCAAAATAGACCAAACACGTTGTTTATGTGCTCAGCTACAGATAACATACCCTAAAAATGTTAAAAAGAAGTATTTATACAGGGCCGAATTTTCAAGACAAAAATACCCCTGACGGGGGTACCGTGGTTCGCAAGAAATGGATTGCGACCGTGGTGGAGCTTTTAGCTTCAATTCTCTGTTCTCTGAATCCAGCCTCCACGGGCCGCAAAACTGGACCGCGGTCGCGGTGGCTTATCTTTTCCACATAAAATGCATTGCGTTCAGCGGTGTTTTGAAACTTCAAATATCCTAGCTCTCTGAATCCTTTCTCAAGTAACCGCAACAAATGATTTGCGGCTGCAATGAGGCTACCGCAAAGAGTCTATTGTGGACCACATTGCTTGAAGGTCCAGAAATGCATCCTCTCTGAACTTTGCCATCGCGGACCGTAATAAAAGCTTTATGGTCACGGTGGGTCCTTTTCAGCCGCGGTGGATTTACTATTTTAGTGATGCTTTGACTCGTTCTTGGCACTTGTGCATGTTTCACTCCTTTTTGAGCTGGTTTTGACTTCCTTATCACTCTTTTGACCAAACAGTGCAAACAAGCACAACATGTAAGCTTTCGGGATTACTTGTATACATTTTAATCCAAAACTCAAGCAAAAGGATATAAAATATACTAGAATCCCTAGTTATCAGGAGCCCAACTACAAAATCCATGGTGGTCTGCTCCCACTTCCACTCTGGAATCTCTATGCTTTGAAGCAATCCACCCGGTCTCTAATGCTCATACTTCACCTGCTAGCAGTTAAGGCATCAAGCTACAAACCCCATTATATACTTCTTCATTATCCTCCACCAATAGTGTTTCCTCAAGTATTGATACTTCTATGCGGCACATGGATGAATGGAATACTGCAAACTGTGGGCCTCCTCAAGAATAAAATCATGTAGCCCATCCATATTGGGCAAACAAATCCGACCCAGCATCCTCAATACCCCATCATCCCACATAGTCACATCTCTACATCACCGCATTGAACCCTATCCTTGAGGACAAGCAAATGAGGGTCATCATAATGGCGTTCTCTAATGTGATCAAATAAGGAAGACTGAGAAACCACACAAGCTAGAACTCGGTTGGGCTCCAAAATATCCAATCTCACAAACTGGTTGGACAAGGCCTGAAAATCAACTACAAGAGGTCTCTCACCAAGGGGAATAAATGCAAGACTACCCATACTCATTGCCTTTCTACTAAAGGAATCAGCCACCATATTGGCCTTCCCAGGGTGATATAGAATGGTGATATCATAGTCCTTTAGCAGCTTCAGCCATCTCAGCTACCTCAAAATTAAATCCTTCTGTTTGAATAAGTGTTGGAGGCTCCGATGATCCGTAAACACCTCAAAAGACACACCGTCGAGATAATGCCTCCGAATCTTTAATGTATGAATGATGGAAACTAACTCCAAATCATGAATAGGGTAGTTCTTCTCATGAGGCTTCAACTGACGTAAAGCATAAGCAATCACACTACCCTCTTACATCAAGACACGCCCAATACCAATCCGAAAAACTTTACAATATACTGTATAAGAACTTGACGTTGATTGCAAAACTAGAACTGGAGCTATGGTCAAGGATGTATTGAGCTTCTGAAAGCTTTCCTCACACTCGTCCGACCACCTAAAAAAAGCACCCTTTTGGGTCAATTTGGTCAAGGGGGATGCAATAGATGAGAAACCCTCCACGAAGCGATGTTAATAACTAGCCAATCCAAGAAAGCTATGAATCTCCGTAGCTGAGGACGATCTGGGACAACTCTGAACCGCCTCTATCTTCTTCGGATCCTTTTGAATCCCCTCACTAGACACCATGTGCCCCAAGAACACCACTGAACTAAGCCAAAACTCGCACTTGCAGAACTTGGCATAAAGCTTCTCCTCCGTCAATTGCTGCAACATAAACTTCAAATGATGAGCATGCTCCTCCTGGTTATGAGAGTACACTAGAATATCATCAATGAACACTATAACGAACAAGTTGAGATAAGGCTGAAACACACTATTCATCAGATGCATGAATGTTACTTGGGCGTTCGTCAGCCAAAAAGACATCACAAGGAACTCATAATGACCGTAACAGGTCCTGAAAGTTGTCTTGAGAATATTCAAGTCCTGAATCTTCAATTGGTGATAACCAGACCTCAAATTAATCTTGGAGAATGCCCTCTCTCCCTGAAGCTAGTCAAACAGATCATCAATACGCAGTAAAGGATACTTTTTCTTGATTCTAACTTTGTTCAACTGCCTATAATTAATGCACATTCTCTTAGTACTATCCTTCTTCTTCATAAATAACACTGATGCACCCCAAGGTCACACACTCAGCCTAATAAACCCCTTATCAAAAAGTTCCTAAAGTTGCTCCTTCGATTCATTCAACTCAGCTAGTTCCATGCGATATGGTGGAATAGAAATAGGCCGAGTGCACGGCACCAAATCAATATAAAAGTCAATATCCCTATCGGGCGACATGCCTGGCAGTCTGCTAGAAATAGGTCCGAAAACTCCCGCACCACCGGAACAGAATCAATAGTGGGATTATCAGCACTAACATCCCTCACAAAGTACAAATAAGATAAATAACCCTTCCCAACCATCTGTTGGGCCTTCAAGTATGAAATCACTCTACTGGGAACATAGTCTAGTGAACATCGCCATTCAATTCGTGGCAACCCCATCATCATCAACATCATGGTCTTAGTGTGACAATCTAGCACACCATGACATTGAGACAACCAGTCCATACCCAGGATCACATCAAAATCAACTATATTAAGCAACAAGAGATCAACTCTACTCTCCAAACTCCTAATAGTCACTATACACGACCGATATACACGATCCACAATAATAGTATCGGTCACCAGCATAGATACATGAATAGATGAAACTAAGGACTCACGAGGCTTATCTAAATAATAAGCAAAATATGATGAGGTATATGAATAAGTGGATCCAGGGTCAAATAAAACAGAGGCATCAATGTGGAGAACTAAGACAATACTTGTGATTACTGCATCTAAAGCAATATCTGGTCTGGCGAGGAAAACATAGAATTGGTCCTAACCGCTACCTGATTGGCCTCCCCCTCTAGGGCGACCTCTAGCTGACTGGGCCCCACCCCGAGCTGGCTGAGCGGGTGGTGAAATAATTGGGACTGAAAATGCAGCCTGACTCCTCTACTACACTAGACCTCCTTGGTGATAAGGACACTACCTCCACATATGCCCAAACTCCTCACACACAAAGCAACTCCCTGGAGCTAGTGTTGGGACTGAAGGGAATCCCAAGCACTGGATAACTGCTAGAAGGACCTGGCATATATGAGCCCCGAACCGATGGAGCACGGGATAAACTCTGAGCTGGAAGGGCACTGAGAGATGACTGGCCCTGATGAAAACTATAAGATCTCGGATGACATACCACGGTGAACTGGATGAGCCATCTGAGCATGCCTGAAAGGACGACCCCTACCGTGGTAGAACTAACCCCAAGAAAGAACATTGCTAAAACCATCTGGTCTACGAGGCCTCTTGGCCTCCCTTTCTCCCTACTCCTAACTGCGGAGCATCTCAATCTATCAAGCAATGACAACTACCTCATCAAAAGTATCACTAGATACCCTCTCTTGAGTCATAAGCAACTGCAGCTGATATGTCATGTTGTCAATGAACCTCCTAACCCTCTCCCTATCAGTGGGAACCAACTAAATTCTTGACGGTACAACTCAAAAAACCTCATCTTGTATTACATCACAAACATGCCATATTAGCGTAACTACTCAAACTATCTACACAACTCCTCTCTGCGAGACTATGATATGAACTTCTTCAAAAAGAAAACGAAGAACCCTACCAAGAAAGTAGTGTTGCACCGATCGGCTTGCGCCTCTCATAAGCCTCCCACCAGCTGAAAGCAACCCCGGTGAACTGAAAAGTAATGAACAAGACCGTATCGACCTCTAAATATCGGTTGTGCGAAGAATCTGCTCACATATATCCAAGAAGGCCTAGGCATCCTCCGACTCTGCCCCACTGAAAGATGGAGGTCTGAGCCTCCCAAACCTCTCTAGTATATTATGCTCATCCTTAGTCACAGCAAGAACTACACGAGCCTAAGAAGTTGTAACTAGATGGGTTAGTAGTGCCCCTAGTGTCTGGAGTCCTTGTATTACCTACTTTGGTGTACGGCTGGTAGGAGTCTGCGTACCTCCCCTGGCCTGAGAAGTGGCTGTTACAGTCAGAACAGAGATCGCCTGAGCAAGATAGGTGCACACAGTCAGAATTTAAGCTAAGGCCTTCTGAAGGCCTAGAATCACAATAGGCATAGTTGGTGCCTGAGTTGGCCCCACTGGCTCATCTGTAACTAGAACCTACTCCGAAACAGGGGCAACTGGTAGGTCGGTAGGTGTTGCCATAGTTGCTATACAGGCTCCACCTCTGCCCCTACCGCAGCTTCGACCTCTCACAGTCCTAGCTGGTGGTACTGGTTGTTGTCCATCCTTCCTAATAGTACGTGTCATCACCATCTATGATAGAATAGAATAACAGAAGTTTAGGCACCAGAATCAACAGATTTGCATGACAAGAATTAGAGAATGTGAAGTTTCCTAAGGATTAGGTCGCCACTCGAAGATAAGTAAAGACGTCTCTGTACCAATCCATAAGACTCTAATAAACTTGCTCATAACTCATGAGATCTATGTAATCTAGGCTATGATACAAATTTATCATGACCCAAAATCCTAACCCATCATGATAGTGCCTATCGAGGTACTAGGTCAGACGATATTTCCAAATTTTAACAAAACATGAATAAAAGTAATATTAAATGACTAATTTCTCATAAACAGGTAAGACCCAAAACACAAATTCGGAACATATCTCCCAAATTGGGGTGTCACTGAGCCCATGAGCATCTATACATACCAATCTAGAAAAGAAATGTCTATGAAAGGCTGGATCAAAATACAATAAAAGCAAAGATAAGGAAGGAGAAAACAAGGATTGCAAATGTCGGGAAGCTACCTCATAGTCTCCAAAGATCAGTTGTGCATGATATCAACGCCCACTGTGTCCGGAAACACATGGTTCTGCCCATGAAGTGCACGGTGTAGCGTAAGTACAAATAATGTATCACCCTATAAATTCGGCTTAGGTATGAATGAGTTAAAGGAATAGTAAGGTTATATTTTGTACATGTGAAGTCCCATCAGGATGATTATGGGTAAAATAGTTGTTTCAGAGTCAAGATAGAAAGTGAGATGCATAAGATTTGACAAAATCGACTAAGATTACAGAAGGTCTGTCTGCCATTAGGGCTTAGTAAACATGTGTGAAGAATTTGGGAAAACTCAAAGCATGAAAGTTGTAGGCCTTTGAAATAGCTTTCCAATGATATATTATGGAACCCAAATAAAGCTTTGTGCAAAAATGTCATGCCCATTTTTACAGAATAGTACCACATTCGGCTGTCTTTGACCGCGACCGCGGTTGTGAGGCAATGCTCCAGCTATTTACCGCGGTCGGGACCATAGTCAAGCCTACTGGGATGCGGTGGCCAAATTGGGAAGTCATTATTTTTTTAGCCCTATTTCATCCCCCCACAGCCCCAAAATATAAAAAAATTGCTCTAGAAAGGAAAGCTCTAAAAAACCTAACTCCTTAAAGGTCCCTCCACCACCCAAGGTAAATTTTAATGGTGATTCTAAGTTGTTTTCAATTTTCCTATATCTTATTAACATGGGAAAACTCTCAATATCATTAGATATTCGATTGGGACATCATGGTTGAGAGAAGAAACCCTAGAACTCGAATTCAAGAGGAGTGAACTTCAAAAAGGTAATGTATTCACCCTCAAATTGATTATATCATTGGATTAATGATTGTAGACTGTATGTTCATGAGATATGAGTTGATGGGTTTGATAGAAAAGCATGAAAAAAATATAGGTTTGATGTGTTGATTATTGGTCAAGGGTGTTATTTACCT
The DNA here is from genome assembly GCA_026770625.1 of Nicotiana glauca. NCBI lineage: Eukaryota > Viridiplantae > Streptophyta > Magnoliopsida > Solanales > Solanaceae > Nicotiana > Nicotiana glauca. The sequence goes on from MU745353.1 coordinate 17,360, forward strand.
TATGGGTGATAAAGAATAATGTTGATTATAACCATTTGAGATTTTAGAATTTATCTAGAAGCAAGAGAATGGGTTATTAGGTGTAGAAATACCATTAATAAGGACTATGAATCTTTATGCCACCAGGTGTTTGAGAAAATGCCTAAGCAATCAAAACATGAGAATGATTGCTAATATGGAATTCCTTTGACTTGTATTGATATAGATTAAAGTTGAAAGGGCTGGCGAACGTTGTATTACGCTCAAGAGTAGAAAGTTAAGATATGTGAGGCTAACTCTCTATGTTTGGGAATTTTAATGAATCTCCCTACACTATGTTTCTTTTACGATGTTACCAATTGAGTCAGAAATATAGTAAAGCCTAGTTCCTTGAATAGTTGTAGAACTTCTATTCTCTAGCTTCATAAATCGTTCACCACTTTCATTCTGAACGTTGTGAGCTTAGTGCGTATTCAATATAGACTTGGGTTTGATGCCCCTGAGTCTTAGTATATATTACTCAGTATGTCATAAATAGTTGAAGTTTCAGTGTTCATCATCAGTTCAAGAATACATTTGTCAGTCTAGTCCTATTCGGTATTCTAGTATTATGTAACTCAGTGTGATCCAGTATTCCAGTATCATGCAACTCAGTGTGATTCAGTATTTCACTATCATATATTGTAGTTTGATTCTCAGTTCCTGAATGTTGAACACTTGCATTTGGGTCTGAGGTCGTAGTTTATATGATTTGCGCATACTTGGGCCTGAGGCCGTAGTTTATGCTTTATGCATGTTTGGGCCTGAGGCCATAGTTTATGCTTTATGCATGTTTGGGCCTGAGGCCATAGTTTATGCTTTATGCATTTTTGGGCCCGAGGCCATAGTTATGTATACGTATACTTGGGCCTGAGGCCATAGCTTGTGCACATATATATTGGGCCTGAGGCCCTAGCTTATTCAGATAAACAGGTTTTTTATCATTCAGAAGAGGGAGTATTCATATCCTTACTTCCTTTGTTCGGTTCAGTTATCAGTTATCATTTCAGTTATTAGTTGTCATCTCAGTTATCAATTATCAGTTATCAATTATCAGTTACCAGTTATCATTTCAGTTTCAATAGTTATCATTTCAATTATCAAGTATCAATTCTCAGTTATCAACTTAGTTTCAGTTTCGGCATTTATAATTCTTTCTTTCAGTTGCTTTACATACCAGTGTAATTCAAATGTACTGACGTCTCTTTTGCCCGGGGTCTGCGTCTCATGATGCAAGTAATGATTTATAGGTTGATGACTCAGAACGCTAGGATTCTCACCAGCTATATGGTGATCCCCAGTTCTTTCGGGGCATTATCATTACCTTACAGTCTTCAGTATTTTAGACAGTCAGTGTTTTTAGTACTTCATTAGAGGCTTCATAAACTAGAGTAAAAGCTAGACAGAGTCTCAGGCTTTTCATGTTAAGCAATGTTGGCTACATATATGTTTTAGACTTGTTTTAGTATTTTCGCACTTTGATTTATATCATCCAGACTTTTAGTATATCAGAATGTGTTAGTTTATGTTCCGCATCCAGCATGTTATGATATTACATATTGATTCAGCCAACCAGTTGGCTCTCTCGGTCACATACAGTTAGGCACCGAGTGTCGTGTTACATCCAGGAGCAAGTTCGGGTCGTAACAAACAACTCAGTAACTAACAATACCAAATAAAGAACTAGAAGATAGTGATGAGATACACAGTTATAATTCAATTTTTTAGTAGTCTTAACAAAGAAAGTAGACATGCTTTTATATCCGGCAATTTAAGTCAAATCAGTTTATACGTGCCAAGTTCAAGTAAAACGGGATAAAATATCTCTCAGAAGTTTTCAAAACAATGATATATGGCAACTATGTGCAACAACAATGAAATCATATACATCCTCTCAGTGCAAGAATCATTCAGTCCTCCCATTCACTCATTCCACACAATCACTCGGACTCGCACTCAGTAGGTACCTGTGCTCACTGGGGGTGTGTGCAGACTCTGGAGGGACTCATTTAGCTAAAGCGCTATATCAAGTCAATCATGACATAAAATCAATGAAACATGTTGCGGCGTGCAGCTCAATCCCATAATCATTCTCACAATTAGACCATCAATCTCACTCAGTCATCAATCTCTCCAGTTTCTCGGGGTCTCAAAAAATCATGAAAATCAACCCTCACAGAAATGATATGATGTAATAATAAGTAATAATAGAGACTGAGATATGATATGTAAATAGAACTGAGACCGAGTACAAATAAAAATTAATAGGTAGTTCAACATGTATCATGGCCTCTGTGGGTCCCAACAGTACCGACACATAGCTTAAACATAATTTCTAACATGATTTACAGTCGAATTTCTATAACTCATGGAAAGCATATAACTAGCAACAAGGCATTTAACTTTACAGTTCCACGGAATGGACCAAGTCCAAATTTATATGGTGTGCCCTCGTCGCCTAGCATGTGCGCCACCTCCAAAACAATCACATAATACATTATTCGGAGTTTCATACCTTCAGAACCAGATTTAAAATTCTTACTTACCTCAGTACGAGCCAAGACACTACTCTAATATGCCTTTGGCTCGCAAGTCGGCCTCCAAATGTCCCGAATCTAGTCACAAGCAGTACTATACAGGCTAAAGAAATCAATTCCACAATAAAAATACGAAATTATAAGCCAAAAATTTGAAATTGGCCAATAAACGGCCCCGGGCCTACGTCTCAAAATCCAACAAAAGTCACAAAACCTGGGGCTCTATTCATACCAAATTCATCAAAATCTGACACCAAATGACCACTCAAATCCCCAAATTACACCTCAAAAACACACCAACTAGATGGAAAAATATAATTATTGAAGAAATTTAACCATAATGACTTACCTCAAGAATCCCTTCAAAATCTCTCTCAAAAATTGCCCAATTCCGAGTTTGCAAAGTCAAGAAATGATAAAACCCTCGGAACCTAACGTTTATATTCTGCGCAGGTTTTTCGCACCTGCGGCCACATATCCATACCTGCAAAACCTCTGTTGTGGTGAAATCTCTTATTCTGCACAATCCACTTAACCAGCTGCCTCCGCTCATGTGAGCTCTGGACCGCATCTGGGCAATTTCAAGTGCTTAAAATTCCATCACACCTGCGCGCCAGCGCCCATCAGCCTGCTTCTGCGTAAGTGTTTTTGTGCCAACATGTCCGCATTTGTGGCCGCTACCCAAATCATTCGTGGCCGCTTCTACGGTCCCTTTATTGCTTCTGCGAGCTCGCACCTGCGGTGCCCACTCTGTAGTTGCAATTACACCGGTAGTAACAAACACTCGGCTAGTTCTCAACTTACTTTCAAGTGTATTAACCACCCGACATCCACCCCAGGCCCCCGGGACCTCAAACAAACATACCAACATATCCTAAAACACGAAAAAAACCTAGTCGGGCCTTCAAACCACCACAAACAACATCAAAAACACGAATTGCACCCCAATTCAAGCCTAATGAACTAGAAATTTCCAAATTCTACAAATGACATTGAAACATATCAAATCACGTCTGATTGACCTCTTTTCACACAAGTCACAAATGACACCACAAATCTACTCTAACTTCTGATATTATAATCCGACCTCGATATCAAAAAGTTCACTACCGGTCAAACTTTTAAAATTTTCAACTTTCACCACATCAAGCCTAATTTTACCACGAACCTCTAGATCACAATCTGGACACACTCCTAAGTCTAGAATCACTCAACAGAGCTAATGGAGCCATCAAAATTAAAATCCGGGGTCGTTTACACATAAGTCAACATCCGGTCAACTTTTCCAATTTAGGCTTTCAATTATGACTAAGTGTCTCAATACACTCCGAAATCACTCTGGACCCAAACAAACCAACCCGATAAGTAATTAAATAGTAAAGCACAAAATGAACAGTAAATGGGAGAACGAGGCTATAACTCTCAAAATGACTGGTCGTGTCATTACAGTATCTCAGAGATGAACCCATGTACTCACACTCTCGGAGTACTTAATCTCAATGTCTCACATGGTCCACTTATCATGCTCAATCACTCGACATATCAGTCACTCATTACTATATATGGCCAATCCAACCTAGGAAAAATCCATCCCAAATATATACATAGCAACTTCCAGTCGGTCACTTAGTACTGTATAAGGCCAATCCAGCTCGGGGAAGATCCATCCCCAAATATAAATGCTTTAGGAAAGATCCATGCCTAGGGAAGATCCATACCTCAATATAAATCAATCGTGCTCATTGGGGGTGTATGCAAACTCAGGAGGGGCTCCTTCAGCCCAAGCACTATATCAAGCCAGTCATGGCATAAATCAATGACACTTTCTGCTACGTGCAGCCCGATCCCATAAATATGTGTATCCATAAGGCTCGTTGTGGCGTGCAACCCGATCCACATATATACAACCATAAGGCTCATTGTGACGTGCAACCCGATCCATATATAACATATATCACTCATAGCTCAAGTCCTTGGTCTCACTCACTCATCACTATCTCCAATCTCTCGGGCTCATGAGGCCATAAAACTAGGCTAAAAATAATGATATGATGTATAAATAAATAGCAACAGAGACTAATATATGATATGCAATGAATAAATATGACTAAGTACGAAACTTCAATTTAAACATATAATTCAACAACAAAAATAACCTCAATAGGTCCCAATAATACCAACATATGCCTAAGCATGATTTTCTAGCATGAATTACAGCTCAGGTGTTCTAACTCATAGAGTACAGTGAAAATATCCAAAGAAGATAGCTACACAATTCCATATAATCGATAAAATCACAATTCACACGGTGCACACCCACAAGATGTCACCTAACATGCGTGTCACCTCAACATTAATCACATAACACAAAAATCAAGAATTTATACCCTCAGCACAAAGTTTAGAAGTGTTACTAACCTCGAACAAGCCAAACCCAAAACCAAGCAAGCCAGACGATGCTCCAAAATGCCATCCCGCACGTACCAGCCTCTGACCGGCTCGAAACTAGTCAAAAGCAACTCAAATACATCAAATAATGCTGAAGTAAACAAACTCAATCGATTAAGGTCGAATCTTTAATCAAAGCCCAAAAATCATCCCAAAAGTCCAAATCGAGCCCATACCTTGCAACCCGACAAAACTCACAAAATCTGTCAATCCATTCAATTACGAGTCCAACCATACTAGTTTCATTCAAATCAACTCAGAATCGATGCTCAAAACTCAAAAATTCACTCTATGAAACTTTAGGCTAAAAACCCCCAGTTTCTCTTTTGAAATCATCAATCAAATGCCAAAAACAAAAATAGATTCATGATATACAATTAAAAATGAGTATAGAACACTTACTCAATTCATATAGTAAAAATTACCTCAAAAATTGCCCAAATCCGAGCTCCCCAACTCAAAATATGACCAAATGAACAAATTATTGGTATTAAATGTTTTTTGTCCAGCAGTTCTGTCTTGTTTCGTATACCAAATATCCAAAACTCTCTTTTCATGCCTCTAATAGATTTCTTGTAAAATTTCAGTCAAGATAGGCTTCTGAATCACCCAATTTGGCCTTAAAATGAGGGAGATATGATGTTTTGTAGTTTTAAATGAAGTTTGGAAATTTAAGGGATAAAAAAAGGCATTTTCGTAATTATTTTACACCAAAAAATCAGCAACGAAAGAATTTTTGTTTTAGAACCCAAAACTCATTCGGAACCGCATCTTGACCCGATATTGACTATGGTCAAACTCCAAATCTTTAATTTAACTAATTTCTCAACCAATAATCCAAAATGCAGCCGAGCCCCTCGGGACCCCCATTCAATCGTACCAACAAGTCTTAAAATACAATACAAACTTATTCGATGCTTCAAGTCACATCAAACAACATAAAAATGACGAATTGCACTTCAAATCAAGAATTAATGAACTTTTAACTTCAAAAACTCGTGCCAAAACATACCAAATCAACTCGGAACGAACCCAAATATTGTACACAAGTCCCAAATGACATAACAAAGCTATTTCGATTCCCGTAAACACAATATGAGTCTGATATCCTCAAATTTAACTCTCGGTCAAACTTATAAACTTTTCAAACCTTCAAATTTCCACTTTCGCCAATTTGTGCCGAAACCTTCTAGAAACATCCAAATGCAAATTCGAGCATACGTCCGAGTACAAAATCACCATCCGGACCTAACGATACCATCAAAACTCCATTCATATGTCAAATTCACAAAAGCCAGATGTGATAACCTGGCCGGTCATCTTAAGAATTAATGCCCCGATCCCCTATTAACTGCTTCCCCCGAGTTTTATTTATGCTATTTGATTTGTCGGGACGTTCGGATTTGAGTTTCGGAGAGTTATGGGACACTTAGTCGTTAGAAAGTTGACCGTAGTTAAAACAGTATGAAAACAGTCTCAAAATGGAAATCCAATAATTCTGTTAGCTCCTTTAGGTGATTTCGAGATTAGGGGCATGTTCGGATTGTATTTTGGAGATCTGTAGCTAATTTAGGCTTGAAATGCCAAAAGTTGAATTTTTGAAGTTTCTAGTTGGATCGTTATATTTAATCCGAGGGTCAGAATGGAATTTTGAGAGTTGCAATAGTTCTCTCATTTGGGATATATGTACAAAATTTCAGGTCATTCAGAGATGGTTTGGTTGGATTTTTTATCAAAAGCGTAATTCGGATGATTTTGGAAAGCTTAGGCTTGAATCCGATTTGTTTTGGTTGATTTGATGTTGTTTGAGGTATTTTGAAGATTGGTAAAAGTTTGAATAAGGTTTTAGGATATGTTGGTGCCTTTGGTTGAGGTCCTTAGGGCTTCGGTGTGTTTCGAATGCTCAGCGAACCATTTTTGGACTTGGAAAGGCATCAGATTTTGCTGGTATGGGTTGCAGACATTTTCTTCATCGCAATCGATTGGAGAGTATCGCGATCACGAACGATTAGGTTAGGATGAGGTAATTTTGTTCTTCGCATTTGCATGAACAGGAATGCGAATGTGTATCGTTGGGGAAGTGTTGAATCGCGAACGCGTGGGTAGGCCGCGTTCGCGTAGAAGAAATAAGGTGGCACTTGTTATTAAGTGTTTCTCTACGCGGTCATGTGAAACCAACTGCGATCGCGTAAGTCTGAGGGATCTAGGCATCACGTTCGCGAATGAGGATCCGCATTCGCATAGAGTAACCTGAGGCACATGAATTTTTTGTTCTTCGCGATCGCGACTGGTCTTCCGCGATCGCGATTAAGGGAAAAGCTGGGCAAATATAAAAATTTCAAAATGAGGGTTTAGCCATTTTTTAGAAAACTTAAGCTTGGGAGCTCGGATTTGAGCGATAATTTGAGGGACTTTTAGAGATATCGATTGGGTAACAATTCCTAACTCCTTTTTGCTTGTAACCCATTAATCTAAACAAGAATTCATCATTTAATTTCGGGATTTGTATCAAAATTTGGGGAAATTTCTTAGACCAAGAAATTGAGTTTTGATTGGGGATTTGACGTTGGATTTGGATAATTTTTATATGGTTAGGCTCATGAGAGTGTGAGGATTCTGGAAATGTAGATTTTACCCGATTCTGAGATGTGGGTCTGAGGGGCATTTTGCCATTTTACCTAATTTCACGTATTAGATTAGAATTTAATTGTGGAATAAGTTACTTGAAGTGTTAGTTACAATATGCAATTGAATTGAATAGATTTGGCCCATTTGGAGTCGGATACGCATGGCAAAAGCGTGGTTTCGGGTTGACTTGCGATTGTTCGAGGTAAGTAGCTTGTCTAACCTTGTGTAGGGGACTTTTACCTTAGGATTTGGTATATTTGTTAATTGAAATGCCTTGTACGTAAGGTGAAGAATGTGTACTTGTACTAATTATTGGAAATTCGGTTTTCATTAACTACGACTAGTATGTTTACTTCCCTGTTAAGTTCTTGTACTATTTAAAGCATGTGTTTGCTTAGTAAAAGCATGCCTAAGTGATTAAATTGCCTCAATTGTGTAACTGCTTTACCTAAAATCTGTGTAGCATGCTAGGCTAGACTATTTGTTTGCCTTAATATGAAATTTGATAGTTTTCTAAGCATTTCTCCTGTTGCTGTTATATGTTTATGTTGGGACTACGGATGTGGGATTCCAGTAGCTCCCCCCCCCCCCTGTCTGTTTATATTTGGGACTACGGATGTGGGATTCCAGTAGCTCCCCCCCCCCCCTGTCTGTTTATATTTGGGACTACGGATGTGGGATTCCAGTAGCTCCCCCCCCCCCCTGTCTGTTTATATTTGGGACTACGGATGTGGGATTCCAGTAGCTCCCCCCCCCCCCTGTCTGTTTATATTTGGGACTACGGATGTGGGATTCCAGTAGCTCCCCCCCCCCCCTGTCTGTTTATATTTGGGACTACGGATGTGGGATTCCAGTAGCTCCCCCCCCCCCCTGTCTGTTTATATTTGGGACTACGGATGTGGGATTCCAGTAGCTCCCCCCCCCCCCTGTCTGTTTATATTTGGGACTACGGATGTGGGATTCCAGTAGCTCCCCCCCCCCCCTGTCTGTTTATATTTGGGACTACGGATGTGGGATTCCAGTAGCTCCCCCCCCCCCCTGTCTGTTTATATTTGGGACTACGGATGTGGGATTCCAGTAGCTCCCCCCCCCCCCTGTCTGTTTATATTTGGGACTACGGATGTGGGATTCCAGTAGCTCCCCCCCCCCCTGTCTGTTTATATTTGGGACTACGGATGTGGGATTCTGATAGATCCCCCTACACAGTTATATGGAACTACGGGAATGCACCCGGTAGATTCCACCAGTACTGGGTACTTATATTTGGGACAACGAAATGGGATTTCGGTAGATCCTTGTGTATTATGAGCTGGACTATAGGACGGTATCCCGAGAGACTTATTGGATATGTATCTTTGAGACTTCAGGACGGTATCCTGGAAGATCCTCGAGGGTGGATATTGTTGATGTTGAGCTGTATTTTTTTTTTTGGTGTTTATACTGTTCTGCGTAGTTGTTGTTATCCTTTATATCTGTGTTACTTACACTTTTGCTCATAGTTATACTGTTTTCTGTTCTATATTGTTGAATTATTGCTTTTACTTAATCTTAGTAGGGCCTTGACCTTTCTCGTCACTACTCAATCGAGGTTAGGCTTTGCACTTACTAAGTACCATTGTGGTATACTCATGCCCTTTCTGTGCATGTTTTTCATGTGCGGATCCAGGTACCTCTACTCGGGCTTACTATTCTAGAGGCGAGGCGATTCTATGGGACTTCGAGGTATATCTTCCACATCCACAGACCGAGGAGTCTTTTTCTATTCCTGCATTTAGTATTTAGCCCTTTTGTACTTTCTGTTCTTGTTAGACATTCCAAAGATTGGAACTATGTAGTATTTTTTCCCAGCTTGTGGATTCATGAGTTTTCGAGTTTTGGGATAGTGTATCAGATTTATTAAGGAGTTGTATGTATATACCGAGCGGCATTTAAATATTGTTTCCTTCGATTATTGTTTTGGCTTTTGACTATTTATTTCACAAGTTTAGTTTATTTTCTGTATTGTTAGGCTTACCTAGTCGTAGATACTAAGTTCCGTCACAATAGTTCACAGAGGGTGAAGTGGGGTCGTGACAAGTTGGTATCAGATCTCTAGGTTCATAGGAGTCACGGATCAAGAGCCAGTTTATTAGAGTCACGCTGATCGGTACGGAGATGTTTGTACTTATCTACGAGAGGCTATGTAACTGTTAGGAAAATTCCACTTCATTTGATTTCCTTGTCGTGCGAGATTTTTGATATCACAATTCTAAACTTCTATCTTCTATTCTCTCACAGATGGTGAGGACACATGTTACCCGAGATGATCAGGCACCCGCGCCCCCTACTACAAGCGTCAGAGGCCGGGCCGGGGTAGAGGTCGAGGACGTGCACGTGGTGTAGCCAGAGCACCTGCGCGAGCTACCACCGAAGAGCCACCAGTAGTGCCAGTTGGGGCCCAGGCACCTGACACACCTACTGCTACACTACGCTAGAACGTCAGGAGACTCTAGCATAGTTTATGAGTATATACACCACTCTGGCTCAGGCAGGGTTGTTTCCCCTTGCTGCAGCCATATCCCAGGTCGGGGGAGGAGCACAGACTCCCGCTGCCCGCACTCCTGAGCAGCGAGTGCATGTTGATTAGGTCCCAGAGAGCCAGTTCAGCCCGAGGATAGGGCAACAGCTTTAGAAGATGAGCAGTGGAGACTTGAGAGGTTTAAGAAATATGATCCTCCTGTATTTAGTGGGTTAGCATCAGAGGATGCCTTGGGATTTCTGCAGGAATGCTACCGTATTCTCCGTACTATGTGTATATCAGGATCGAGCAGGGGTTTCATTCACTACTTTCCAACTTAGAGAAGTCGCCTATGAGTGGTGGCGCACCTATGAGTTAGACAGCCGGACAAGGCTGCTTCGCTGACTTGGACCTAGTTTTCAGATCTATTTCTGAGAGAGTTTGTTCCTCAGAGCCTCAAAGATGCATGGTTCGCCGAGTTTGAGCATTTGTAATAGGGTGCTATGACTGTCTCGGAGTATGATGTCCGTTATACTAGCTTAGCTAGGGATGCACCAACCTTGGTTTCTACTGTTCGCGAGAGGGTTTGCCGGTTTATTGAGGGGCTTATTCCCAACATCAGGTCTAGCATAGCTCGTGAGTTGGATATGGATATTCCTTATCAGCAGTTGGTGAGCATTGTTAGGAGGATTGAGGGTATGCATGCTAGGGAGAGAGAGGAGATGGAGGCCAATAGGTCTCGAGAGTCGGGCCATTATTCTGGTGCCTGTACCCCAGCCGCAGGTCGTCATGGTAGGAGTTATATGAGTCGCATAGTTCATTCAGCTCTTCCAGCAGCCAGTAGTGCTTCAGCTACTCCTAGGCCTCAGGAGCCTTATTATGCACCTCCAATTTCCAGCACACCTCATGTGCGGGGTGCTTTCAGAGGTCAGTCCAGCAGACCTGGCCCGAGCTAGTTGTTGATACCCAATTTTTCCCTGTATATTTTTGTATATGCAAAATAATTTCAAAATAGCATATATAAGTATGTCCAAGTGTTTTAATATTTTTCTTAATTTTTAAAAGATCTTTTAATCAATTTATTGCCCAATTTTAACAGTACAAAAACCAATAATTATTCCTCAAATTATAATTTTTGGTGATTAACTTATTTTATTCTCATATTTATTCCAAAATATAGCTAAGGTGATTTTTACATATTTTTACAAATTTATTTAGTATTTTTAAAGCCAAATTGCATATAATTGCAATTTTAGCCTATTGTAGGATTCAATTGCGTTTATAATTACAAAATTAATTTTAGTATTTTTAATTTAATATTTATATATTATTTATTAATTTAGTACCTTTAATTTGTTTTCAGAAATCATTTTACTATTTTTTATAAAATAAAAAGAGGAAAAATGGCTATTTAAATACTAGCCCTATTTTATTGCAATTTTAGCCCAAATCAACCCCGCAATTAAACCCCAACTTCAATTTCAAACGGACCAACCCAATTTCTAAATTACCTGCCCCTAACTCGTTTATTTTACCTGCCCGGCTTCCCCATTTTGATCCAGGCCGTTGATCATAGTGATCAACGGCCACAATTTCCCCTTTCTTTTTTTAATTCACAAACATCCCTTAACCCTAATCACTTTCATTCATCTGCCACCTCTGAAACCCATCTCCTCTCTCAAACATTCCCTTAAACCTATCCGCCTCTCACCGTCTTCAACCTTGAAACCACCAGAATCCATGGCTTCTCAGGCCATGGGAGTCTTAAACTCACCTCCCTTTGCTCTTACACACTCGATACCTGAAGATTCAAGGTCAGACCTCGAAGGTTTTTTACCCAGACCTTTGTCGGCTCAAGGTTTCACGGCCATCTCCGGCCTTGCTCTGATGTATCCTGGTCTTCTGAGCTAGATTCTAACTTATCTGACTCAGATCGGTGACCTTTTCAAAGCCTTTCTCATTCTAGGGTTCGTTTGAAACCCTAACCCTTCGAGGTTCTCTCTGATTTTTTTAGATTCGTGTGTATCTGTGCTCTCTTTGAGTTTTCAAATGATTTCCCTAACTTTTCTTTCAAAAATTACTTTCAAAAAAAACCTTTCTTTTCCAATCTAGGGTTTCCTAAAAAAGGTTTAAGTATTTTTTTTTAAGATTTTCTTTGTCATTTGTGTGTATTTGCCTCTACTGTATCATGCTCTTGTATGTTTCTCTTACTATGTTTCCTATATCATGTTCCCGTATGCTTTCTACTGTGTTCTTGTGCTTTTTCTTTCACCATGTTCTTGTATGTTCTTTTACTGAGTTATTATACTTCGTTCTCGAATGTTCTTTACTGTGTTCTATATGCTCCATGCTTGTGTTTCTTCTACCATGTTTTCCATATTATGTTCTCATATGCTTTCCACTATGTTCTGGTATTTCTTCTACTATGTCCTGCTATTCTATACCTTTCTACTGTGTTCTTTGCTATTTTCCTTCTACTGAACCTTGGTTAAGTTTCTTCTAAAAAGCATGTTTCTTCTACAATGTCACATTATGTTCTTTGAATCACTCTACTGTGTTTGCATCATGAGTTCTGAAAGAAGCATGTTAGAAGCTTCAATTCTCTTCTAAAACCTCTACACATGTCTTGATTCAATTTGCTTGCCCTCTCCTCTTTGCTTTCTGGTTTGCTTGAACTAGGATTTCATTTTAGAACCCTTAACTCTGTCGGACTGACTTTGAGTCTCTGAACTGAGTTTGGGCATTTGTTTTCATACAATGCTGAACTTTTTACTAAACTTTTCTACACTGAATTTTTTTTTACTGATTTACACGACAGTTTTCTTTCATGCTCACATGCTCCTTATATATGATGAATTTTCCTCTAAATGGTTTTCAAAGTTGCAATTCGTGTAAACTTCCTTCTGAATATAGTTTGATTGATTTCTTTCCATCTTTTACTGATTTTCTCTATGACTGAACTTAGGTAAAACCTTTCTTCATCTTATGTGACTTGGTTTATTCATACCAAATCTCAGACCTTGTGATTTCTTGGCTGTTAATTGATTTTTTTGCTTAAATTGTACAACCGTGTATTTCAGAAACCCTGTCCTTAAATAACCTTTATGTATTTTCCCTTAATTGCATGATCTATGCAAAGTGTTTATTTAATTCCTTTCCTTAAATGGTTTTACCCGTTTGAATCTGAATACCTTAATTAAGGGAAGCCTTGTGTAACTGATTGACAATCAATTTTTAAACTATTTTCTTTTCTTATTTCTGCCTGCTTTCTGCACTATAAATACACTACTTTTCTTTCACACTTCGCACGATTAACACACTTCAGACTTCACAATTTCACAATCTCTTCTAAACTCACACTTATAGTATTCGGTCTTCATGTTTGCACTTTGGCTTTTACAAGACCACTACTTTTATACTTGTTTCTTTGAAACTGGTATGTCCTAATTTAAATTTCAGCATCACTCCAATGTGTTTACTTACAGTCTTTGTATCCATGTCTACTTTATTGTTTTCTATAGAGTTGGATATTTAGCTTAGTATGCCTATGTTCTACTGCCTACTTCTTTTATGAATCTTCACTCCCTATCCCATTACCCCTATGTGTTTGTGAGTGGTGACTTAGGGCATGACGATATGAGTTGTTGTCTATCAATTGAGTTTTGAACCAATGGGTCTTAACCTCTAAACATGTTAGAGGGTATGCCAGCATATCTCATTCCTAGGTATGCCCATCAGCCTGCTCTTCTTGTGTTCTTGCAAATTCCCACTCCCTTATACCCCTATGTGCACTGATTTTAAGTTACTCCCTTTCCTTTTTTGCTTTTTTAGAATTTTACTTCTGCACTTGCACTCTCTCCTAGTCTCTAAGCTCTGCACCCCTCCTGTGAGCCTTGCCTTGGGACCTTGAGTTCCCTATGAACTTGGACACTTGAGGGCTGGACCTTCCACACTGCACTATGTCTTAATTTGGTTATACATTTGGGTGTGAACATTGCCCGGAGTCCATATGAGTTTCTTAGGGAACTCTGACACATCCAAATAAGAAAAGGGCTTTGGATCATGATCTCTTGGAGTTGGTTCATCTCATGTTTCAGACAAGGAGCCTGAAATAGGCTCCCCTTGGTTGTACTTTTAATTTCTGATGTATTTTTCCTTTCTTACATTTATTTTGGGCTGTAATAACTTGTAATAAACTATTAGGGATGGATAGTAAAAAGGGGAAGGAATAACTGCATGCAAAGGGTAGATATCCTGCATATAGGTTTATGAATTCTGCAATCATATAGATATCCTGTCTATAGGGGTTTCTTTCTGAATTTATGTACTAACATTAGATACCATGTTTATGAATTCTGGATTCATATAGGTATCCTGCCTATAGTCTGTTTCTGAAATTCTGCACTCGTCTAGATATCCTGCCTATCGGAGTTTCTTTCTGAATTTATACACTCACATTAGGTACCATATCTATAGAATTCTGCATTCTCTCATATAGATACCATGTCTATAGTTAACAGGAAATCTGAATCTTGCATATGCTCCTTCATTAGGCAAATGTGCTTACAGGGCTTTAAAATAATCAATTGTATCTAGATATCATGCCTACAGGATTTCTGCATCTTTACTGTGTCTGTGTAAGTGGCTAAAACCAACAGTGCATAGAAAGCATGCCTATAGGAACTAATTACCAAGTTTGAAATGTTTCACTCGCTCATAAGTCTAAAACCAATGTCCAACGCTTGCAGAACTTATAACTCGCATATTTTTTATTTTATTATTTATTAAATATACCCCTAGGCGGGATGCCTAGTGGCTAATATATATATAAAGCATACCAAAACTGGGTCCAAAATTTTACAAGATGTCCAAATCTAAATAAAACATGTATGAAACTACTAACTACTAGAAATGCTAAGCAACTACAATAGCTAGCTATTACATCATGAGAAACTGACTGCTTCTTCCTCCTGTAGATGTGAGTGAATCCTAATTCCCATTTTTGATACCAAGTAGCACCTGTCAAGCTCTCACTAAGCTCCAGGGTATGAATGGTACAGGCAATTAAGGTTTCCAAACAGCAATACCACAGTACTAAAGCAAACAACACCTTCTAATCATGAATAGGGATCACATATGAATCTAACCTTATAACCAGCTCACACTACAAACTTAAGTTTGATACTGCACTCTCATCCCCAGAATGAATGTGTAAACACACTAATACCATTGAGAGATGAACGCACAATACCATCTGAAGCTGAAGGACCAAAGCAGTAGAGACCAACCACACATTTCTGAAGATGTTCCTCAAGATGTTCCTGAAGATACTGAAGATGTTCCTGAAGTTCCTGAAGATGTTCCATAACCTACTGTTCTTGCCATTATCATTTTGCAAAGCAGTACCCTCCTGTATGTGAGATGGACCTTTTGAGATTCCTCTAGCCTTCCAAAAATGATGCACGACCATATTCAAACCATATGGGATCCGTTGAACCTCAAACAGTATTATCCATAATGTGGTTGTGCAAAGCACAACAGTACTATTAATAAGTTCCTTGATGTTGTGCCAATGTTCGAGCACCTTCCAAATCCAGTGTACATCTCCACCACATAACTTTAAAGTATCCTCATATTGAGCATGATACCATGCTAATACCACTGAGTAATACCCCCAGTTATACAGTGAGAAGTAGTGAAACTAAAGCTTGCATAGAATCCATGATATCTAATAACCATTATGCAGTGTAGATTATAACTTTGTGAAGTGATTACCTTAACTACCATAACCTGTAATAATACCTTTTTGAACACAGTTAAACAACCCCTAGATTGAGCATGAATCCATGCTAATACCACTGAGTAGTTATTCAACAATGTCCAAAACCAAAAAAGATTAGGGCTAGGTAGTATTAGGAGGATTGTATTCATTAAGTTGGAAATTTCCTCTTTGCAACTCGAATCCAAAGATTTGGCATTTGAGCTTTGTCTAAGTTGATCAATGTTCTTCCTGTAGGTGGAAGTTCATGAAAAGAGTGAAAGGTGATTGTACCTGCAAAAGAAAATACAAGGTTAGCTAAAAATCTGCAATTGTGTTGCCATCTCTAAGCACATGCTGAAAGAGTACATTGAATGTACTATTTATCTTCTTGATCTTCCTCACGTCAAACCCTATACACCATGGAGTCTCCCATTCACCATCTATAATCTTCCTCATCACTAGAGAATCGGTCTTCATAATCACAGGATATAGCTACCTTTCCACACAAAATGCCAATACTTCTACAATTGCTCTAGCTTCAGCTACAATGTTAGTAGCCTCACCTACCTCCTTTGCTTTAGCAAAAACCAAGTCTCCTTCTTTAAAAATTTGGCAATTTTTTTCTAAAATCAGTATGTAGTTATTGAATCTTTTCTGAAGTTAGTAAATATCATGCCGATAAGTTTTCGTCCAACATTTAGGCAAGTCTTAGGGTAAAAGTTATACTGCACCAGTCTTTATTAATTACAACCAGTGGACAGGTCTAATTATGACTTCTTATCTGAAAGTATGCGATAAATCAGCCTGCTTTAACTTTTAAGTTTAATCAGACCTTAATCTGTACGTGCAAGACATGATAAATTATATGCTTTTATTTGATCTAAGGAGGCCTGTTTGAGCCTTATTTATTTATGTGCTTTACCCAGATTTTCTATATGTGTTTTGACTGTCACCATAGAATTTTTACCTTTGTAACTATAAAAGCCCAACATCCCTTCCCTTTAGGATTAGTAGTCCTAAATGCCTCCGGGATTGATAGGATTGAGGGTGGACAATAGCATGAAATAAGTAAAATGAGATCATTCCGCGTTTAATACCTTAACGGGGTGGGAAAGGGTAGATATGGATACGATGACCACGCGATAACACCACATGTATAATTGATTATCGGGTGGTGTATGGGGTGATCCATATTATTTAAAAACCTAGGACCCTCCCCCCCCCCCCT
>MU745355.1:0-123206 GCA_026770625.1 Nicotiana glauca
TAAACCAATTTCTAAAACACGTGGACATCATATATAGTATATCAAAATATGAAACTATACAGTCGCCACGGGACGGACCAAGTCACAATCCCTACAGGTGCATGCCCACACGCCCGGCACCTAGTATGTGCGTTACCTCATTTATCAAAATAGTACGAAATTCTGGGGTTTCATACTCTCAGGTCTAAATTTATAATTATTACTTACCTCAAATTGGGTGAAATACTACTCCGCAATGACCTTGCCTATCAACTTGGCCTCAACTCACGTTGAATCTATCCAAAAATAGAATCATAACATCAATATATGCTAAGGGAACAAAGCCTATGCAAAATTAATCAAATTACATAAAAAATCCCGAAAATTAGTCTAACCCTACCCCTGGGCCCACAACTCAAAATTTGATAAAAGTCATATCAATATAATCCTTATCCTCCCAAGAATCTATTCATACCAAAAACATCGATATCGGACCTCAAACGACCCCTCAAATCCCAACTCAAAACTCTCCAATATCAAGTCCTAATCCCTCAATTTTCTTCCTTAATTTCCACTTATACCATGATTAAACAAATGGAAAAATGGTCATTAGCACAAGTAATGAAGCTTAGGCAACTTACCCAACTGATAATCCTCGATATCCCTTTGAAAATCCTTGCCGTAGCTCACTTCCTGTCTTCAAAAATGGATAACTTAGCAAAAATTCGCAAAGGAAACCTTATATACTTTCTGACCCAAGGATTTCATACCTGCAGTCCTCTTTCCACTCCCGAGGTCAAACAAACCACTCCTACAGTTTTCACTTAAGTTCTAGGGACTGCATTTGAGCCTCTCCTTCCTGACTTGTGGTCTTGCAGGTGAGCTCAAGATTTTGCACCTGCGATTTGTGGTCCTCTAGCCCCTGGCCACTTCTGCGGATTACCCAGCGCTTCTGCGATCATGCACCTACGGTCCCCAATCTACATGTGCGATTAAGACAGGGGCAACAATTTTAGTTTCTCATTTCCAAAGCCAAACTTTCCGAAAATCATTCAAATTCATCCCGAGTCACCCCGGACCTCAACAAAAAGTACGGACAAGTCATATAACACTATTCAAACTTATACCAAACTTCGGAACACTCAAAACAACATTGAATCATCAAAACACCCTCAAATTTAAGCCTACGGTTTCCAAAACTTCCAAATTCTGCTTTTGATCAAAATGTCTATCAAACCTTGTACGAATGACCTGAAATTTTGCACATATATCATAAATGACACAACGTACCTACTCCATTTTCCGAAAATATATTCCAACCCCTATATGAAAATTCCACTACCAACCGGAAAGTGCCAAAATTTTAATTTTGCCAATTCAAGCCTAAATCTACCACGGACATCTAAAATATATTTTAATCAAGCTGCTAAGTCCAAAATCACCTAACAAATCTATCCGAACTATCAAAATTCACATCCGAGATGTTTTTCACATAAGTTAACATCCGGTTGACTTTTCTAACTCAACCTTACTCAAAAGAGACCAAGTGTCTCATTTCTCAACAAAATTACTCTGAACCCAAACCAACCAACCTGGTACCACATAATAAAGCTGAACAAGACATAATGAAGCATAAATGGCAGAAACGGAGCAGTAACTCATGAAAAAACAGGTCGGATTGTCACACCATCGGAATAACGAGGATTCTTGGCCTCCCTCTCCTCACGCTCTTCACTATGAACCGTCTCAAGCCACCTAGAAATATCAACCACCTCATTAAACTTAGTATCCGATGCAATGTCCCGTGTCATAACAAAGAGTAGTCCATAGTTGAGGCCATCAATGAACCCCTTAATCCTCTCACTCTCATTGGGAACCAACCTGATCGTGTGATGAGCACCTCTTAAAATCACATCTTGTACTAGGTCATGGACAAACCCTCCTGGCGTACATTTTCAAACTGCTTCGCAACTCCTCCTTGTGGGTCAGTGATAGAAACTTCTCCAATATGAGAACGAAAAACTCATACTATGTAAGTGGTTCAACATCTGTTGGCCTTCTCTACTCATAGGCGTCCTACCATATGAAGAATGCCCCTAATAGCTGAAAAGCAGTAAATGACACCCCACTAGTCTCTAGAATACTCATCGCGCAAGGAATCGACTGACACTTAAAAAAGAAGTCATAGGCATCCTCTGACTCAACCCCACTGAATAATGGATGCTTGTACTACACCCCACATTTTCGTATGTAAAAGTATTCCAATTGATATAAGCTCGGAAATGAGATGTTACATCCTGCATTTTCATATGTTAAAGTTTCATCCTAAGTTAATTGACGTAAGCTCGGGAATGAGAATTTTTGGAGGTCATAAGTATTATGCTATTTCAAACGAATGATAAATAAATTCGTGAAGGTGAGAGGGTAAGTGAATCAAATAAAGTGAGTTTCGTCAAAAATTTTCAATTTAGGATAAAATACGGTCAGAGTTCTAAAACCCGGCATTCGTGGACTAGTGCCAGACAACGTACCACATGACCATGACAATAAGGTGTATAAGGTGTGTTAAAAGTAAGTAGTATTCTAAGTAATTTACGATAATTTTTAATTATATGGGTAATTGGTTAATTATTAGTTAGTAAAAATTAATAAATTCACAATTAATTATAATTGTGGATAAGCTTAATAAATCATATCCCAATTGTGGCAGCAAGCTTGGTCTAGTTAAGTGACTATTTACTCAAAAAATAAGTTGTCACACTTATAGAAATTCTTGGCTAAGTCATCACCTAAGTGGGTCCCACACCCACTAAGGTAAAAGACTTTCCATAATAAGACAATGTTATATCTAGTCTTCATAGCAACATAATGTTTTTCGAAATGCTTACATCTAATCTACATGGCAACGTGAGTTACTGCAATTGTTTCAAAATTTCATATGAAGGCTATTTAATACAATAGCAATGGGATTTTGCGACTCTAAGGTATTACAGTGAAATCTTTCTCATCAATATCATACGGATTTTCTCCTACTTTGATATGTCGTTACGTATTTTGTTGCAATTGATGTATGTTAGAGAGATTGTAAAGAGAATCAGTGTAGGTATGTTAAGGCTATCTGTTCTTTCTTTTAGCATGATCCATACGATACAAAAAAAAAATGATTAAATGCACAACTTCCATAAAAGACTCTATTCATATAAATACTAGAAGTTCCTTTGTTCTTGATTCCCCATATGTCATATCGTTCTATCATCTATTCATGGGTCTCCGAAAATATGTAAGTTGATAAAGTTATTTCATCATATTAATCAGAGGTATAATGGTCTTATGACATTCCAAGAGATTTTATTAACGTACTTCTCATGCATTGCATTCATTTATACATGTAAATTGACGCATGACCAGATGATATTTTATATATATATATATGGGATATGGAAAAAGTTACGACATTATATGCACACCACCACCTGATCAGCTGGTATACGTTGATGATTTGCCCACAGTGGCCTAGATGATATGATGGGATACCCTTAGAGGCTTGATGTTTTTATGAATGTATATACCCATGCATGGTATGACATTTACATGCATATGCATGACATTATAATATTAAATGATTCACAGAGCTATTCACATATACATATTGAGTCTTTTACTCCATGTTTCTCTCATGTCTATTATTTACTGATTTTTATTCCTTACATACTTGGTACATTATTTGTACTGACGTACCTTTTGTCTGGGGACGTTGCGTTTCATGCCCACAGGTCCCTATAGAAAGGTTAAGAGTCCTCCAAGTAAGCTATCAACTCAGTAGAAGATGTTGGTGTGCTTCATTGCTCCGGAGTTACTTAATTGGTCAATATGATTTAGAAATGTATTGATTGGTATGTCGAGACCCTGTCTGGGCTTTATAAAATTTATACACTTTTAGAGGCTGGTAGACATATGTTGTACACACGAAAGATTTTATGTCATCATCGGCCTATTTTTAGTGTACGAGTGATAATTTTTGTATATAGGCAAGTATTTCATATATATAAATTTGTATTCCCTCATGCTTTACTCCGGTTTATTTACCTATGATAGAATGATATGAAATATATGTTACTTTGGTACTCGATTGAGTAAGTTGCTGGGTTCACGTCGCGGCACATCAGTTTGGGTCGTGACAAAAGTGGTATCAGAGAAATTTTGTCCTAGGCAGTCTATAGTTCGTGTCTAATAGAGTCTTGTTTATGATTTTGTTATGCACCACACTAATAATCAGGAGGCTACAAGGCATTTAGGACTGTCACTCTTTATTCTTACTCTAAATCATGTGGTAAAGCTCAGCCGTAGAAATTCAAATTCCTAAATTCTATTCGCAATAAGACGACGCCTACATCCAAAAAGATTGTTGGTAAGAGATTGCATGTGGATATGGAAGAGTTAAGTCGGAGGAACACTACTTCACATCATGCTTATGATGGGTAAATGTGAGGGTTTCAGCAGATCATATGTTATTTGTAATGACCCGGCCGGTCATTTTTTAAATTTATGCCCCGATCTCCTATTAACTATTTCCCCTAAGTTCATTTCCGCTATTTTTATTTGCCGGGATGTTTGGTGTTGAGTTTTGGAGAGTTTGGGGACACTTAGTCACTAAATGAGAGCTTAAGTATTAGAAAATAGTTCGTAGTTGGAACAGTATGAAGACGGCGTCGGAATGAAAATCTGATGGTTCCGTTAGCTCCGTTAGGTGATTTCGATATTGGGAGCATGTTAGGAATGAATTTTAGAAGTACGCAGCTAATTTAGGCTTGAATTGGCGAAGTTAGTATTTTGGCGATTTCCGGTTGATAGGTTAGAATTTGATCCGAGGGTCGGAACGGAATTCTGAGAGTTGCTCTAGCTTCGTTAGGTAATTTGGGATATGTGTGCAAAATTTCAGGTCATTCGGATGTTTGGTTGGGTTTTTGATTGAATGCGTATTTTGGAAGTTTTAGAGGAACTTAGGCTTGAATTCGATGTAATTTGATGATTTTAGTGTTAGTTGAGGTGTTTTGATGATTGGAGCAAGTTTGGATAACGTTTTAAGACGTGTTGGTATTTTTGGTTGAGGTCTCGGGGGCCTCGGGTGTGTTTCAGATGCTTAACGGGGCATTTCCGTGTTGAAAAATGTTGCAGCAGCAGAAGTTCTGGTATTTTCGCTTCAGCGGCTTGGGAACCGTAGAAGCGACTGTTCAATCGCAGAAGCGGAAGCTAGGCTTCCCCCAATTATCCACAGAAGCGGAATATTTTCCGCAGAAGCGGCATCGAAGAAGCGATTTTTTTTGTTCCGCAAAAGCGGAAGTTCGACCCACACTGAAAGCCGCAGAAGCGACTTATTTTTCTACAGAAGCAGAACCGCTTAAGCGGTTAATTGATCGCAGAAGCGGAAAACGTGTTTGGGCAGAAGGTTAATTCCTGAAAATGGGACTTCGTTCCCATTTTCCTTTTTTGACAATTTGGAGCTCGGTTAAGGCGATTTCTCAAGAGATTTTCGGAGAAGGCGACGGGGTGAGTGTTCTTAACTTAATTTTGGTTATATAACTCGAATCTATTATAAGTTTTGGCATTTAATCCGTAAATTTTATTGGAAAAGTTTAGAATCCCCTCTTGGATAAAATTATGGATTTGAGGGTCGAAATATTATGAGATTAGGATAATTTTGGCATGGTTAGACTTGTAAGAGTACGAGGTTTTTGGAAGAATAAATATTACCCGATTTCGAGATGTGGGCCCGAGGCGCATTTTGGCCATTTTATATAATTTTGCGTATTAGCTTAGAATTTAATTGTAGAATCAATTACTTGAATTATTATTTACAAAATGCAATTTAATTGAATAGATTTGAGCCATTTGAAGTGAGATACTCGTGGCCAGAGCGTGGTTTCAGGCTGACTTGTACTTGTTCGAGGTAAGTGGCTTGTCTAACCTTGTGTGGGGGACTTTGTCCCTTAGGATTTGATATTTGGTAATTTAATGCCTTGTACGTGAGCTGACGAGTGCGTACTTTAGCTAATTGTTGAAAATCCATTTTCATTTGGAGTATTTAGATTGAGTTTTCTTGCTTACATGTTTTACTCTAATTGCAAACTAGCCTGTGTTAGTTAGAGGAGCATGTTTAGTTTACTTATTTGCCTATTTGCTTAAACTGCCTTGTTTGTAATCTATGAAGCATGTTAGGCTAGAATTTATTATTATTCGTTATGAGTTTGGTATTTATTTGATATTTTGGGCTGTTATTGTTTGTTTTAAATTTGGGACTATAAGGACGGCATCCTGGGAGATCCCCTACATGTTTTATGTTCTGGATTGGGAGTGCGGGATACCAAGAGATCCTTGGCACATGTGCATATAATTATCGAGGATACCAAGAGATCCTCAAGATACTAAGAGATCCCCGAATCATTACTGAGGATACCAAGAGATCCTCGGGATACCAAGAGATCCGCGAATCATTATTGAGGATACCAAGAGATCCCCGAATCAGTATTGAGGCTTCCAAGAGATCCTTAGGATACTAAGAGATCCCCAAATTATTATTGAGGATACCAAGAGATTCTCGGGATACCAAGAGATCCTTGAATTATTTTTTAGGATACCAAGAGATCCTCGGGATACCAAGAGATCCCCGATTATCATGCATATTGTGAGCAGTATTTACCTTGTATTTTTTTGTTTCAGCTTTCTATTACGGTATTCCTTATTTATCCCGTTTCGATTCTCGTTGTAGAATTTATCTATACTGTTCCCTTTATCTTATCATTTATTATGTTTATCTTAGTAGGGCCCTGACCTTCCTCGTCACTACCCACCCGAGGATAGGCTTGGCACTTACTGAGTACCGCTGTGTTGTACTCATGCCCCTTCTGTGCATGTTTTTCATGTGCAGATCCAGGTTCCTACACCCAGGCATACTATCATCGAGGCAGAGAGATCTAGTGGAGATTTCGAGGTATATCTACAACATTCGCAGACTGAAGAGTCTCCTTCCTTATTCTATATGTAGTGTTTAGATTCTATCATACTTTTGATGTAGACATTCTAGAGATTAAAGCATTTACAGTATTTCTTTTAGCTTATATTTCCTGTGAGTTTCCGATTTTTGGGAGTTTGTTTTAGATTTTGTGATATGGGTTGTATTATGCCAAGTGGCACTTATATACAGTAAATTTTTAGTTGTTTGCTTCCGCAAGTTAGTTTTTCTTCCGCAAGTTGTATAAATTCTGCATTGTTAGGCTTTCCTAGTTGTAGGGACTAGGTGCCATCACGACATGTTCACGGAGGGCAAACTGGGATCGTGACAAGTTGGTATCAGGGCTCTAGGTTCATAGGAGTCATAGAACACAGGCTGGTTTATTAGAGTCTTGTTGATCGGTATGGAGACGTCTATGCTTATCTACGAGAGGCTATGCAACTGTTAGGAAAAATTTCCACTTCATTTCATTCCTTATCGTGCGTCATTTATTCAGTTTGGATCCTATATCATATGTTCTTTTTGCATCCACTCGTGTATTGAAATTACACACTCAGTATCAATTATGCACCGACGGTTCGTGATGCAGCAGAAAGATTATAAGGGAGCCAAGAATTTGCTCATCCATATTGATAATGCAGACGTATTAAGAGATCATTCAATTATGCACATAGGGGTGCAATAGGTTCTGACATCTGGTTGACAAGTACGGTCTTAAGAAGGTTTACTTAATTTCCTAATCGTCACAGTAATGGTAGAGTCATAAGATGCATGTAGATCTAAAGATAGTTGGTGGTAATAGAGACTATGTGGTTCGTATGAGATGTCTATTTAGCGAAGGGTACAACTAGCAACCGAGATACTGGAGGAAGTGAGTTTAACTGTCCTATGAATTACATGTGCCAAACGAACGACTGAGGTGTCTTATGATGGTGACGTATGGGCGACAAAGGTTAGTATCGTGAAGTATTGGGATGTATCTTATGGCTTTGCACCAAAGTGAAGAGAATCCACTATCAAGGATCAAATTGTGGGTCATGTGTCATGTCAGATTTGACCTGAGATATATTTATATGGTATTCAAAAGTTCTCTAAAACTTGTATAAGAGTAAGAGCTGAGATTTTATTGGACGATGTTGAGAATTTTGATATTGCTATGTCTATAATAATTCTACATTGCAGTATCAGCAGGGAAATGGAAATAATTTCAAAATACTCGTGGTGCCCCAGTTAATCAGGGCACTCTCATGGAATAATCATCTTTTAATGCACCACTAGCGTGGGATTCCTTAAATGGTTATTCTAGTTATCTGGCACAGACTTAGTATGAGTAGCCGAACTGCAGATGGGTTGTTATGAATGTGGAGATAGTAGAAACATCATGAGAAGCTGTCCCAGATTTGAGAGAAATCTGTTTCATCAGAACACTCGGTCCACACACTCCATCATAGTTATTAATCTATATGTACTACAAGTTAGAGATGGAGGGAGAGCGGGTATATGTAACCTGAGAGGTGGAGGCCGACCCATATAATTGCTATGGTGTGGCTGAGGCCACTACACCAGATGGTGTCATTACAGATACAAATTCCGATTGTTATAAAAAAAATGATATTTTCCTTAATTTGTTTTGGTTCTGAATATTTAGGCAAGTCCTCTTAATATGCTCCACTCATGAGTGAGCTTCGTAATCCAAAAATCTACTTATGTGAATACTCGCGTTGGGCTATTATATGGAGGTAGCTATTTCTATTATTATGTGTTAATCACTAAGAATAGCTATGAGGCTAAAGGTGACTTTCTATTACTTACTACAGTGGGTTTTGATGTGATTTCATGATAATTAAATGCAATTGTGAATTATAGGCCCTATCTTTATGAGGGTTTTATTATAATTTGTAATTGTCTTTGATGAAAATTTTTTTTAAAGAAGAAGGAAAGGAAATGAAAATTTTCAGTTGGCACAATATGCAAATACTTGTGATTTAGAGTTGAGGATGAGTTCCTCAAATTTTTATATAATGTGAAATATTTTAAACCGAGCTACAAGCTGCGGTGGATGTTATATAAGGACAAGGTCCTGGTGGTAAAAAGTTTATGTTTTAAAATTCTCCTTTTATGAAATTCAAAATTTTGTACTATATTTTAAATGGGAGTCATGCCTGTTAGGCTTATTTGACAATTCTTGTATATTTTCTGTTCATATTCAGCCATTTTTGTGTTGTAAACGTTGAGTTTTAGCCTATGAGACGGGCGCCCAGATGGCGATAAATGTGACTCATTAATTCGGAAGAGTAATTATGAGGTCTCCATGCCTCGTTGTGAGTAAAGTGGAGGCTTGAAATAAGATTCTTGTTAACATAAGGCTAATTGGCAATGTTGTAATTTATGAGCAACATTTATGGCCAGAGACGTGGTTATGGGCATACATATGATGTGTTTCATGTCTAGATATCATTATGATAATGCGATGCTTGAAATGCTGAGATTAGTGTTACTGAAATATACATTGTGGCGTTTCATTGGGTTGTGAATGTGTTGTTAGGAATTGTTTTGGTATTACTCTGGCAGGTGGATAGGCCTAATTACAGCGGAGGCTCTGCCGAAATTTCTGAAAAATTTGGGAGCTAGAAAAATTTGAGACACTAAGATGTGCGAAGAAAGAGATAAATTACGTTGTGTATTTGAGGACGAATGACCCTAAGTGTGGAAGAATGTAAAATCCTGAAGAAAAATAATTTTGAAGTATTTAACCGCTATTAAAAGTTGAAGAGTGTTGAAATAAGACTAATGCAGTGTGTTGATATGGAATTCAGATCTTATGACAAATGGCAGATTTTGAAGTTTGGGTCCTGTCCTAAGGTTATGGACTAAAGATGAGGTGAAACATTCAGTTAAATTGAAGGATCAGTTACAGGAATTTGATTGATAAGGGTTTTATTCGGCCCAGTGTATCACCTTAGGGTGCCCCTGTCTTGTTTGTGAAGAAGAAGAAGGATGGTTCTATGCGTATGTGTATCGGTTATCGCTAGTTGAATAAGGCTACAGTGAAGAACCATTATCCTTTGCCTCGTATTGATGATCTATTTGACCAGCTTCGAGGCGCACAAGTATTTTCTAAGATTGATTTGCGCTCAGGTTGCCATCAGTTAAAGATTCGGGAGCCAGATATCCCGAAGACTGCTTTCAGGACTCGGTATGGTCACTACGAGTTTCTTGTTATGTCATTTGGGCTGACCAATGCCCCAGCAGCTTTTATGCATTTGATGCACAGCGTGTTCAGGCCATATCTCGACTCGTTCGTGGTTGTTTTCATAGATGATATTCTTGTATACTTCCGGATTTGGGAAGATCATGAGTAGCACCTGAGAGAGCATAAGGTATATGCAAAGTTCACAAAATGTGAGTTCTGGTTGGATTTAGTGGCATTCTTAGTTCACATGGTATTGAGTGAGGGCATTCGGATGGATTCAAAGAAGATAGAGGCAGTGCAGAGTTGGCCTAGACCCTCCTTAGCTATAGAGATTTGCAGTTTCCTTGGCTTGGTGGGTTACTACCGTCGTTTTGTGGAGGGATTTTCATCGATTGCAGCCCCTATGACTAGATTGACCCAGAAGGGTGCTCCATTTCAGTGGACAGAGGAGTGTGAGGTGAGCTTTCAGAAGCTCAAGACAGCTTTGACTACTGCCCTAATTTTGATATTGCCTACAGGTTCGGGGTCTTATACGGTTTATTGTGATGCCTCGCTGGTTGGCCTTTGAGCGGTGTTGGTGCAAGACGGTAGGGTGATTGCATACGCATCCAGACAGTTGAAGATACATGAAAGGAATTACCCTGTCCACAACCTTGAGTTAGTTGCTATTGTTCATGCCTTGAAGATCTGCCGTCACTATTTGTACAGTGCGCCTTGTGAGATTTATATTGATCACCGGAGTTTGCAGTATATATTCTAGCAAAAGGATCTAAATTTACGCCATAGAAGGTGGTTAGAGTTGCGGAAGGATTATGACATCACTATCCTGTATTACCCGGGAAAAGCTAATGTAGTGGCTGATGCTTTGAGTCGCCAGGCAGAGAGTTTGGGAAGTTTGGCTTACCTACTAGTATCAAGAGACCTATGGCGATGGATGTTCATGCCTTTACCAACCAGTTGTGAGGTTGTATCTTTCAGAGCCTAGTCGGATTTGTAGCTCGGTGTCCCAACTATTGAAATTATATATATGAAACCAAGGTATAACTACGAGTTCTATTTTTTATTTCTACATTTAATTATCTATGTTGGAATAACATTTTTAAAAAATAACAAGAAAAGATCAGGTATTTATTTAAGGACCAACATTTACATGTCATAAAAACACTTTAAGGACCGGATCTTCCGTCTTAAATGTCTTTGTTAGCACAATTGACGTATGTTTAGGGACGAGAAGCGTGGCCCCTAAAACTCTTTAAAGATCAGAAAATATTTGGTTGCTATAATGTTTTAAGGACCAGTATTAGGATCCCGTTGTTATTGACCTTTAGCGGCGAAGCCTTTAGCGACAAGAGGTGACCAGACTTTACTGGTCATTATTTACTATCAAGGACCGGAATTAGACCTTTAGGGACCAATTCTCCCTTTGTTAATGGCCATTTTTCTTGTAGTGGGTGTTGCGGTGCTCTCCAGGTTGATCAATTGTTGATGTTCAAATTTTGCTTTGTGTCATAGGAGAATTATAAAAGTATTCCTTGTGGGATGATCTCATATTGGAGAAGTTTTAGGCATTCAGGCAATGGAGTTGAGATCAGATGTAATGATTTGTGTGTTCTATGGATTTTGGAGACTAGGAGTTTTCATGAGTAGATAGTTTCGTAGTTGTGGACTGTGGAAAAGTAGCCAATGTTAGTCAGAGGATATTGCGTGTTGAGATTCAGTCATTGTGGACATTCAGAGGGTTATTTATCTATTTGTGGATGACTAGAGTTGATTTGGCGGTCCATTGGTTGGCTCCATACAGCTATTGTTGAGGGATGTGCCATTCGATTGTTGTTGAGCTTATTCGTGTTCTGAAATGATCTATGAGTTACTCTTCTATGCTACGAGGAGTTTTGATTTATTTGTTATATGCACATATGATGTGGTTCTATTGGGGTCTTATAGCGGAATTTAAGTGAGATAGGTATTTGGGTGTTGCGTGATTGATTCCGCATTGGCTATAATTGTTCCGGATGGTGGCATTGTGTTAACTGCTCTCTGTGGTTATGGTAATGCCCTTTGGGTACTTGATGTCGAATTTTGAGTGGTTATAGATTTTGAGCAGGATGGATCGAGTTATATAATATGGACCAGCATTTGGATGGGGTCATACATTACAGCGGAGATATACAGAGGTATGATCCTTTGTGTTAGATTCGTGTGTTTTGGTTATGTGTTGTGTGATGGGTTCTTAGCATTGCACTGTGGTGCTACCTATTGAGCTTGCAGGACAGTTCTCTTGTGTGATGTCATTTTTCTATGTTTGAGTACATTTGGAATGTTGCTTATTGGTGCACGAATTGCACAGGTTGTGGCTTTAGATTGTATTGATGTGTCATGTCACTAGAGTGGTCATGTTGGATGAGATGAGGTCATTAGGCCTAGAATGGATACTATTGGAATTGATTACAACATGATTAGGAAGATATTGTTGTTGATCGGGTTAGAGATTTTCTATAGTTCCTATCGAATGAGAGGGAGTTCCACAACTTGTTAATCTGGTGACTGGTTGTTAGTTCTGCATGTTTCATTCATCATTGGCAGTGTACGAAGGTTTTTGGATGATATTTTGTTTGGTATAAGGTTTATTATCTATATTGGGTTGTATTGAGCAACTACTGTAATTGGAATCAATTATCATTATGAGTATTTGAGTTAGGCGGTAGATCATGTGATTAAATCTTGAGTTATGGATATGGCTTGATGCGGCATTTTTATACAGAGTGTAGATGTGAGATTCGGATTTAATGGAAAATTTGGGATGTGAAAATTTTGGTTTTAAGGCTTATGGGCTAGGTTGAAGTATGAAATTTCAGTTATGTGGTATTATCATACCTATATGGGATAGGGTGACTTGGAATCACCCCCGGGTATGTGCATGGTAAGATTATACAACGATTTGCTGGTTTTTGGAACAAGTCTGGGCATGTTCGAGGATGAATGTATGTTTAAGTGGGGGGGGGGGGGATGTAACTAGCCGACCGATCATTTTGACCATTTGCACTTCGCTCGGTTGTTTGAGGGCATGAGTAGCTTCGTATGATGTATTATGACTTATGTGGATCATCGGTTTTGATTTTCAAGTTATTCATAATTCACTAGGAAAAATGATTTTCAGCTATAAGCTTTAAATTTGAATTGTTTAACGGGGTGTGACTTTTAGTATTTGACCACATATTTGATTTATGATGGTTCCGTTAGATCTGTTGGGTGATTTTGGACTTAGGAGCACATCCGGATTGTGATTTGGAGATCCGTAGTAGAATTTGGCTTGAAATGGCGAAAGTTGGAATTTCAGAAAGTTTAACTGGGAGTAGAATTTTTTATATCGGAGTCGGATTCCAATTCTGGAAGTTGGAGTAGGTCCATAATGTCAAATAAGATTTGTGTGCAAAATTTGAGGTCAATCAGGCGTGATTTGATAGGTTTCGGCATCGGTTGTGGAAATTAAAATTTAAAAGTTCAATGATTTTGAAATGAGATGTGATTCGTCGTTTCGATGTTGTTATGTGTGTTTTGAGGTCTCAAGTAGGTCCATGTTATGTTATGGGACTTGTCAGTATGTTTGGTCAGGGTCCTGAGGAGCACGGGTTGATTTCAGACGGTTATTGGATCGAAAGATGAGTTGAGTGATTGCTGGAAGTGGACTCTACAGGTGTAATCGTACCCGCGGAGCTTTGATCGCAGGATAGAGCTTGCAGGTGTGAGCAGGGGGTGCAAATGCAAAGTTTGGGCTGATGAACTATAATCGCAGGTGTAAAGATTCTCCCGCACATGCGTGGTCGCAGAAACAGATGTTTGCGCAGGTGCGATGGGCTATACCACACTTGCGGTTGCGCAGATGCGGGAAAACGACTACAGAAGAAGAGGCCTGGTTTTTGTATTTTGCCGCAGGAGAAAAATGTTTGGTCACATCTGCGACACCGTAGATTCGGTTAAGTGACCACAGAAGCGAAAGTGCTGGGCAGAATGATATATACAATGGTTCATGATTTTGGCTTTATTTTCACATTTTCAAGCTCGGACTGAGGCTATTTTTGGAGTAATTCTTACCATATGAATTGGGATAAGTGTTCTTTACTAAATTTTGGCTCTAGTCCATGAATCTATCTTCGATTGTAGCATTTGGTTGATGAATGTTAAAGAGGAAATTGGGGGGTTTTGCCTAAAGTTTCATAATATAAATTTTTGAGTTCTGAACACCGATTTGGAGTCAAATTTGAGTGAAACTATTATGATTGGACTAGTAATTGAATGGGTTGTCGGATTTTGTGAGTTTTATCTAGTTTTGAGGCATGGGCCCGGATGTGATTTTTGGCTGGATTGCGATTTGATAGAGAATTCGATCTTTATCACTTGTAATTTCTTCCTTGGAATTTATCTGGATGTATTGGAGTGCTTTTGTCTAGTTTTGTGTTGTTCGGAGGTCGCTACATGCATGATGGAATTCTTGGAGCGTTGCTTGTCTTACTCAGCATTTAGAATCGACTTGTTTGAGATAAGTAACTCTTCTAAACTTAGTGCTGAGGGTATTAATCCCCAAATTTCTGTGTAATGTGATTGGTATTAAGGTGACACACATGCTAGGGGATAGGCGTGTGTGTGTGTATGTATTAAGGTGACGCACATGTGTGTGTGTGTGCGTGCGTGTGTGTGGAGATCTGGTTGAACACTGCAATCAGTACTATACAATGCTGAGTGATTGAGTTTGCTGAGCATTGAGCACGGTAAGAGATAATGCAAAACGGTGAGGTTGAGTACTCTGAGAGTGTGAGTACGTGATTTCATCACTGAGAGGAAGTGCATTTGTTATACATACTTGAGAGACATGCGTAGAGATGCATTTACTTTTTGCTGCCCGGTTTAGGTGACATTCATGATTTTTACTTGTATCTTGATATGTAGGCATAGATATGTACTTTTCTTATCTATCTGAAAATGAAACATTTACCTGATGCAAAGTTATTGGGGAAAAGTTACATTTTTTTTACACTTACTCATATTTTTAACGATTTCGGTAAAGGATTTAGGCTTTTATTGGTATACTTGAAAAGTGGAACTATTTTCAGAAAACTCTGAAAAGACTGAGAACTTTATCTCTGAGCTATTTTTTTGTTTAACTGCTTTACACTGTTATGAACTGTTGTTGGTTATTGGTGATGGAACCGACCTTTGTTCTGGCTCGTCACTACTTTCAACCTGAGGTTAGGCTTCTTACTTTTTTAGTACATGGGATCGGTTGTACTCATACCATCCCGCGCAAGTCGATCTTCGAACGGCTCAAAACTAGCCAATAATAAAAAAATATCTAATAATTCCATAGAAAATAAATTCAAACAATAAAGGTCGAATATTTAATCAAATACGAAAACTCAACAAAAAGTTCAACCCGGATCTACACCTCGGAACCCGACAAACTCACAAATTTTGATAATCCATTCGACTACGAATCTAACCATACAAATTTCAACAAATTCTGTCTCTGTATTGTTGTTCGAATCTCAATTATTCACTTTTAAAAAGTTGTAGACAAAAATCCCTAACATCCCAATTAAAATATGGATTAATTCAAAAATAAACTAGTGTATTCATTTTAAAATACAAAAATTGAGGTTAAATATTTACCCCCACAGAACAAACGAGAAGAAGACTGCAAAAAACACCTACTTAAAGTTTCCAAATTGAGAATCATTCTTTCAAATCAATCCCGAATCACACGAAAACTAAAACCGACCATACAAGCAAGTTATAACAAATCACATAAAGCTATTCACGATCTAAACTACCTAACGAAAATGAAAAAACTCAAAATGATTGTTTGGATCATTACATGTTTGTGATATGAGTATTTTGAGATGATGTTATTCTGGGGCCTTCAGTTGGTTGACCTTCTGGTCCCGTTCTTATGAGTTTAGTGTCTTAATTTATTGCTCGCACATGTTTATTTTGAGTGAGTTGTCATAGCCTGGACACCTTTTGTCGAGGTTAGGGTCGATACTTAGAGAGTACATGGGGTCGGTTGTACTCACACTACACTTTAACACTTCTTGTTCAGATCCCGGTATTGGTCCCAATGATGTATAGAGGACTTCGCTCCGATCCAACTTGCCCAGGAGACTTGAGGTAGATCTGTTTGGCATTCGGATTCCCTGAAGTCCCCTTCTACCTTGTTTTATTGTTTATGTTTCTTCAAGCGGTGTATTTTATTTAGACCATATTTATTGTATTCTAGTCAATCATGTACTTATGACTCCGAATTTCTGGTGTCACACCTCCTTTTTCAATACACCTCGCCCGAGAGAGGTATATAAGGGAGTTTTTCTAATTTAAGTGACAATCGAGACGGGATTGTTTGTTTATTAAAAAATCAGAGTCGCCACTTGGGATAATTGTGGTGTCCCAAGTCACTGGTTCAAATCCCGAATCGAGGAAAAGATTGACATTGTTTTACAGTCCGCGAACATAGAAATCCGAGTAAGGAATTCTGTTAACCTGGGAGAAGGTATTAGGCATTCCCAACTTCCGTGGTTCTAGCACGGTCGCTCAACTGTTATTATTGGCCTATTATATGATTTTTAGTACATGTTTTAACTATGGTGCAATTTTAAACCTTTAACCGCTTTTATTTATTTTTTACGAAAATTGTATCATCTTTTAAAATATGTCTTGAATCACATCACATGAAATGCACCCGCAGTCCGCAACATATTTTTTAACATTGTTGAGATTTGAATTTGGGTCACATGAAATGCACACCCGAGTTTAAGAAAGTTAATTATTAAAATAATGTACCTAAAGCAACTACGCGTTTTTAACTTTGCAAGGGCCATGGAAAATTCGCTAAATGGCGCATCTCAATTTCTCAGGGGCAAACATATTAATCAAATGAGGGCCGTGCATTTAAATAATTTTATTTGGCACGACGCGCCTCGATTCCATTTTAAACGGGAATTCCAATTAAAGTTCGGAGGGCCATAAGCTATTTTGTTGGTTAATATGGCACACCTCATCTATTAATTAACTAAAGAAGATCTGCGGGACTTTTACTTACCTAAAAAAATTGCAATCCTACTAATTAGCAACCACAAATTAAAGGGCCATAATTATTAGTTAACTAGTGTAGCACCCTTAACCTATTTTAAAGAAAACTTTAACTAAATAAAACTTCTAATAAAATAGATTAAGTAAAGGTGCATGCTTGGGCCTAGCTTGAGGCCCAGCATTTCTCAAATCAACAAATGAGGACAAACTACGTTGGGTCCAGAAGCACACACAAATTGTAGCAGACCAGCCTTAATAAACATCAAGGTCCCTGTTCAAACCCTTAGTGCCAAAACGTTGAGCTTTTGCATTTGAGCTTATAGATCAGGTGGCTTCAAGAACATCAAACAACTACTAAACAACCTTAAATCAAATTCCGAGACACAATAAATTGCATTGCTCTAAGGGAATCAAATAATTATTTATTGAAACACACCAAGTCACATTACTTTTATGCAGAGACTACAATATCAATTTTTTTTTTATCATGAAGCATCTAATACCACCATAAGTCTTCACCAACAAATAACTCACTAATTTAGACTCCTAAAGGAAATTTCAAACAAACAGCTTGGATTTGAACTTTGCATGCAAATACCTATTGTGAATATCCTTTAAAATTCCTTTTACACATATCTACCAATTCAAACCCATGAAATCCAAATAACTAAACCATAACTTGTTCCATATTTCAAACCAAAGCTAATTCTAGAACAAAGAGCTTAGCAGGTATACCCAACAATAAATTGATTACAAATATAGTTATATCCTATTCAACAATAAATATACTTAACCAAGAAACTAAGTAACACAGATTGTGAATGAAATTGAAAGAGAAAGAAGTCAGACTTCAATAATAACAATCAACCAATTTGTTTACATTTCAGATTCAAGCTTCAGACTACATTTAGGTGGTGTCCATGAAATTTACAGATACCTGAAAATGAAAGAAAAAGAGAGGTAAGATCAGTAGTAACAACAATAGTAAGCAGCAGAATCAGCCCAGAATCAGTAATAACACAGTAACAACCACACCAAACTCAAACCCAAGCTTTTTAAAGATCCAAAACTCACACCATTTCAATCCGGAATGAATAAAAATTATTTCAAACTTTAAAACCCAAAGGATCAACCCAAAAACTTCAATGTAACAGTATCTTATTGACTTGTTTTTGTAAATGTTTGCATTCTTTCTAGTCGTGTGTTCTTATTTCTCTATTGGATCTGCTCTCTTAAGCTTTCTAACTCTCTCTTGTTCTTGCTTTGTTTTTCTTAACTCTCTCAAGCTCTATTGGATCTAATCTCTTAAGCTTCTTAACTCTCAGTAGTCCCCTTGCTCTTATGTTTTTCATCCCCTAAATAGGCAGCAAATTAGTGCATTCCCCATTACAAATGTCCCTTCCCCTATTTTTTATAATTGATTCCACTTAAACCTTATCTTTATCTTATCTTTAGTGTATTCATAACCCTACCACTTATTAGAAACTTTTTAAGTTAGGTGAACATTCCCTTAATCCAAACAATCACTAGATTACCCCCTTAAAATATTGTTAATTACTTCAGTGAACCAGACCAAAACATGGGTCAAATTGACCCAATCCAGAGCCCCCATAAGTTTGTAATCCCCAATTAATTCCCCTCTTGGGCTTTTGATTCTTTCATAGCCCAATTCAAATTAACCACAAATTTAAAATCTTAAGAATTGACCAAGTTTTTCCAAAAGAAAAAAAATTGAAAACTTTTTCTTTAAAATGTAGCTACAACAAAGACAAAAGTGAATGAAATAATTAACCTAACTACGTAAAGGAAAATTAACTAAGTTATGGGCTTAATTAAAATAACTAGGTAATTAGACGAAAAATGAAATGAGAATACTAATCATGACATTAACAAAAAGGAACTATACAAAACAATCATAATTGAAGAACAGACATGAGAAGAACAAATGGACAGTTATAAATTTTGGCCAAGACTTCAGTCGAATTTTAACTGAGTTGTCCAAAGAAAAAAGAAGAAAAGAAGAAGAAAAGAAGAAGAAAGAAAGTTGAAATGGAAAAATGAATAGAAATACATAAAGAACTCACCGCACAAAATTCGAACTCGAGACATGACACTCCGGCTTCATCCCTAAATAGTGTTAATTGTCTGTTCTTCATCAAGAACAAGCGAACAACACTATTTCGTGATGAAACCGGCTCTAAAAACTCCTGAGGATCGAAGCAATCATCTTGTGTGCCCAGGTCTGGATTTGGCTTTGGGATTTTAGGGCTTGAATCTTTGATTTAAGATTCATGGAGTTCCACGGGGATTCGAGGGAAAATAATTGGAGATTAGGAAAGAAGGAGGCATGGGGATTCCCTGGTGTTAATTTAAGGTTGATTGGAAGTGGCGCCGCCGCCTCGAGATGGTGAAAAATGATGGCGGCGCTCTAGGGTTCGTTGCTTTAAATCAAGATTCGACACAATCTAGGTGATTTGAAGGGAACATAGTAGAGATTGGTGAAAAGGAGGTAATGAGGAGCTTGTGTTGTTATTTTGGGGCTGATTGGTGATTGACCGCCACCGTAGGCAATTTACGGCAGGCGATTAGCGGTGGCGATGTAGAGAGACGATGGTGGGGGGGAGGGGGTTCTGTGAGTTTTATTTGGGGGTAGGGTGGGTTCATCCGCTTTTTTTAAGGGAAATGATACATCAATTCTGAGCCGCTGCATGATAGAAATCCAACGGCTGTGATTAAACATGCAAGAAATGGGGTCGTTTGGGTTTTGAGTGGGACAGACTGCGTATGGGAATGGGTTTAGGCTTGGGTCAGCGGGTATTTGATTTGGGCTTAAGGATTTTAATTAAATTGGCCCAAATACCGATTTCTTTTATTCTTTTTCTTTATTTCAAAAGTATTTTCCTACTCAAAATTAAAATAAAACCTTAATTAATCCCTAAAAAAATTATTCTGTCAAATTAACTTAATTATATCTAAATAATAATTAACAGAATTAATTAAATATCAAATTAAAAGAAAACTAACTAAAATTCGAAATTAAA
Source organism: Nicotiana glauca (assembly GCA_026770625.1). Classification (NCBI taxonomy): domain Eukaryota; kingdom Viridiplantae; phylum Streptophyta; class Magnoliopsida; order Solanales; family Solanaceae; genus Nicotiana; species Nicotiana glauca. The sequence goes on from MU745355.1 coordinate 20,303, forward strand.
CAATAAAAATGCAAAATACATTATTTTTTATGATTTTTCTTTTTTGTAAAACAACAAATTACGTAATTAATCTAAAAAATATAAAATCAAATCCAAAATGCAGATGCAATATATTTTTTGTATTTTTCAGTAATTAAATAAGATAAACACATAGAGATAATAATTGACGAAAAATATCATAAAAATCCACAAAATTACAAATAATGGAACAAAAATTATTTTGTTTTGAATTTATCGGAGTAAATCTCATAGGGAAAAAATTACGTGCTCACAGTGTCCCTCTTTGCTCGGAAACATGAAGATTTTTCGTGAAAAGATAAAGTAAACGGATACGAGAAATTTTTGCCCGTTTGAATACTCCATGGGAAGCATTTTTTGAAAGAATCTGACCGAACCTTTGCTTCAAAAGGCTTCCTACATATCCTTGGCCATAAAGGAATCAGGTTAGTGTAGTTCGGAAAGTTTTGGTAGTTGGGAATACCATGAAGCTTGATTTTACTATTGCTGCCGCTACTGCTTACTGAACTCCTTATTACACCATGACAAAATAAAAGAAGCTAGACTAAGCTATGATCTATGCATTGCAAAGATTTATTCTATATCCACGAACATGTTTTATTTTTCATCGAAAGTTCCTTTGTTGCATGTCTTGAATGGTATTCTGAGGTGCTTTCCTTTTGTTTTTCAAGCGGGTTCCCGATTGCCAATACTTGAATTTTGTTCCCTTCCTATGAAACTCGAATTGTTTTCCTTTTTGAAACTTGAATTGTCTTCCTTTGACCATTGTTGTCTTCCCTATGTTCTCCAGGAGGGCTCCTGATTACCAAACTTGAATTGCTTCTTCGTTCTCCTAATTATCAACATTTTAACTGCTTCCCTTCGTTCTCCAGGTAGAGTCCTGATTACTGAAATTTGAATTGTACTTCTTCCCTTCGTTCTCCAGGTGGGCTCCTGACTGATGAAACTTGAACTGTATTCCTTTGTTCTCCAGGTGGGCTCCTGATTGCCAAAACTTGAGGTGTATTCCCTTGTTCTCCAGGTGGGCTCCTAATTGCCGGATCCTGAGGTGTATTCCCTTGTTCACCAGGTGGGCTCCTGATTGCTGAACCTTTGACTGCTTTTCTTTGTTCTCCAGGTGGACGCTTGATTGATAATACTTTAACTGTTTTTTCTTGTTCTCTGGGTGGATGCCTGATTTCTGAAACTCGATCCATCTTCTTCTTAAAGTTGTTTTTCTTTGACTTGTTCTCCCTTGTTTCTCCAGGTGGGTGCCTGATTACCAATACTTGTGTCGATTTTCCTTGAAACTTGATTTTTTTTTCCTTTGTTCTCCAGGTGGGCTCCTGATTACTTGATCCTGAACTGCTTTTTATCCTTAACATCCGTGTTGTTTTCCCTTGCTCTCCAGGTGGGTGCCTCATTTCAACAAAATAGACAAAATAAAGAAATTTTCTGCCTCAGTTTGGTAGCCGGACGCATCTGTGAGTGTTAATTGAATCATTTTACTAAATATCTCCAAAAAATTGTAAGCTACATCCCATTATCCAGGAGGGTCCTGAAAATTTCTAGTGAAATGCCAGTTTCAAAGCTATGCTATATTTTCTAAAGGCATGACTTCTATTGAAACTTGTTATCTACAACAATCTTAAATTACATCCCATTATCCAGGAGGATCCTGAAAATTTCAAATTCTTTTCTTATTAGTGACAATTTTAAAGCTAAACTATACTTCTTTACCGTAAAACTTACGCTAAATCTTGTTATCTAATGGAATTCTGAAAGCTACGTCCCATTATTCAGGAGGGTCCTGAAGGTTTCGAATTGAGTCTTATCTTAAGAATGAAAACTTCAAACCAACTTATATTTTCACAAAGTAGAGCTTATGCTAGATCTTGTACTCGTGCATTTTTTTTAATTTTAAAGTTAAGTCCCATTATCCAGGAGGGTCCTGACAATTTTGCGATCAAATCTGCTTGGTACTTGCTTTTTCCTTACGGAGGGTTTCTCCGAAACAAACAAACTTTCTGCCCCTATTTCATATCAAAGAAAAATCTCGCCAATTTAAAATATGGTGATTAGTTGTGGCACTCTTGATGGGGGTGGTTTTTTTCTTTGCCATGCTTTGCTTCGACCGACTGACTCAAACAGGTCGAAAATTATTTTGACCTTCTGACTGATCCTCAACAATAGGATCCCCAACTGTTGTTTTTCACTTCTGACATTTCTATCTGAACTCTTACATCTCCCATGAGATCCTAAACTATTTAACCAATTGAACGTTTAATGACTCTATACGTCCCATCATACTATCTCCGGCATGTTCTAACCACACTTCACTTTGTACCACATTGGAAACTGGTAGTAAGCTTTGAAATTCCTTCTTATTTGTTAAAACCAAACTAACATTGAAAAAGCTTTAGCTAAATAAAACAGAAGAAATGAAATGCGATGATTGCAAAAGATAGATATAAAGAAGAAAATCCACCTCTGAAAGACTGTTTAAGAGAGGAAAAGAAACTTATCTGAAAGGAGTAACCAGCCCCGATGATCATGGTGTGGATTTTGGATTAATCAACCCAGTCTATTCAACCAATTAGTTTTTCAATTGTCATACTCGGTGCTTCAAGATTTCCACAACCTAATTCTTTGCCGAATCACTAACCTTGTGTAGCTTGCAACACTTTGAAGGATTTTTACCGTCAAACCTCTCTCATTTGTTCATTTCTCAATTCCTTGTCGCCTATGGTGCCCGTGATAGTTTTCACCAATAAGACTCTCTCATTTTTAATTTTCTCTTAGCTTTCGTCGCCTTATAGTGCCCACAAGGGTTTTCACCAAATAAGGCTCTCTCATTTTTTGATTTTTCCTGTTTAGACCGGAGTGTTGCCCTTGATATGAATCCTCTTTACTTACTTGGCTTGGCATCTCTGAAAGACTGATCGGGAGGTCTTTCTTTGCACAGTAATGTGGGATCTTAGATATGTTTGAAAAGAAAATAGTATCAAAAGGCTCAACACAACTTAAATGTCTTAAAATTACAACTTTTGGAATCTGATCTCTTACCACAATCACAACTTCTGCCCTAGTTTCCTGCTTGGGGATCTTTTAATTTTTATTTTGATATGACCGAGTCGTGAGACTACCTACGTATCCATAAGTCTTCACCAACAAATAACTCACTAATTTAGACTCCTAAATGAAATTTCAAACAAACAGCTTGGATTTGAACTTTGCATGCAAATAACTATTGTGAATTTCCTTGAAAATCCCTTTTACACATATCTACCAATTCAAACCCATGAAATCCAAATAACTAGACCATAACTTGTTCCATATTTGAAACCAAAGCTAATTCTAGAACAAAGAGCTTAGCAGATATACCCAACAATAAATTGATTACAAACATAGTTATATCCTATTAAACTATAAATATACTTAACCAAGCTATTTCTAAACTAACACCTATAGTGCATGAAATTGAAAGTAAAAGAATTGAGACTTCAATAACAACAATCATCCAATTTGTTTACATTTTAGATTCAAGCTTCAGACTACATTTAGGTGGTATCCATGGAATTGATAAACACCTGGAAATAAAAGGAAAAAAGAGGTAAAATCAACAGTAACAACAGTAGTAAGCAGTAGAATCAGCCCAAAATTAGTAATAAAACAGTAACAGCCACAGCAAACTCAAACCCAAGCTTTTTAAAGATCCAAAAATCAAACCATTTCAATCCAGAATGAATCAAAATTATTTCAAACGTTAAAACCCAAAGGATCAACCCAAAATACTTCAATGCACTAATATCTTATTGACTTGTATTTGAATTTTACTTCTGCTTTTTCAAATTATTCAATGTTTGTATTCTTTCTAGCCATATGTTCTTATTTCTCTATTGGATCTGCTCTCTTAAGCTTCTTAACTCTCTCTTGTTCTTGCTTTCCTTATCTTAACTCTCTCAAGCTATATTAGATATAATCTCTTAAGCTTCTTAGCTCTCATTAGTCCCATTGCTCTTATGTTTTTCATCCCCTAAATAGGCAGCAAATTAGTACATTCCCCGTTACAAATGTCCTTTCCCCTATTTTTTATAATTGATTCCACTTAAACGTTATCTTTATCTTATTCATAACCCTACCACTTATTAGAAACTTCCTAAGTTAGGTGAACACTCCCTTAATCCAAATAATCCCTAGATTACCTCTTTAAAACCTTGTTAATTACTTTAGTGAACCAAATCAAAACATGGGTCAAATTGACCCAATCCACAGCCCTCATATGTCTGTAATCCCCAATTAATTCTCCTCTTCGGCTTTTGATTCTTTCAGGGGCCAATTCAAATTAACCACAGATTCAAAATCTTAAGAATTGACCAAGTTTTTCCAGAAGAAAAAAAAAACGAAAAACCTTTTCTTTAAAATATTGCTACAACAAAGACAAAAGTGAATGAACTAATTAACCTAACTACATAACGGGAAATTAACTAAGCTATAGGCTTAATTAAATTAACTAGGTGATTAAACAAAAAATGAAATGAGAACAGTGATCATGCCATTAACAAAAAGGAACTATACAAAACAAACATGATTGAAGAGCAAACGCGAGAAGAATAATCGGACAGTTATCAATTTCGGCCAAGACTTGAGTCAATTTTCAACTGAGTTTTCCAAAGAAAAGAAAAGAAAAAAAGAAGAAAGAAAGCTGAAATGGCAAAATGAATCGAAATACAGAAAGAACTCACCGCACAAAATTCGAACTCGATACATGACACTCCGGCTTCATCCCCAAATAGTGTTAATCACCTGTTCTTTGTCAAGAACAAGCGAACAACACTATTTCATGACAAACCAGCTCTAAAACCTCCTTAGGATCGGAGCAATCATCTTGCGAGCCCAGGTTTGGATATGGCTTTGGGCTTTTAGGGCTCGGATATTTGATTTAAGATTAGAGGAGATCCATGGGGATTCGAGGGAAAATAATTGGATATTAGGGAAGAGGGGGGCATGGAGATTCCCAGGTGTTAATTTGGGGTTGATTGGAAGCGAAGCCGGCAGCTGGAGACGGTTGAAAATGGGGGAGGCGCTCTAGGGTTCATTGTTTCAAATCAAGATTCGATGGAATTTAGGGTAATTTGAAGGGAACAGAGTAGAGATTGGGGAAGAAGAGGTAATGGGGAGCTTGTGTTGTTATTTTAGGGATGATTGGTGATTGACCGCCGCCGTAGGCGAATTCCGACAGGCGGTCAGCAGTGCGATGTAGAGAGATGATGGGGAGAGGGGTTCTGTGAGTTTGATTTGGGGGTAGGGTGGGTTTATCCGATATTTTTAAGGGAAATGATACATCAATTCCGAGTCGTTGGACGATAGAAATCCAACGGGTGTGATTAAACATGCAAGAAACGGGGTCAGTTAGGTTTTGAGTGGGGCAGACCAGGTATGGAAATAGATTTGATCTTGGGGATTTTAATTAAATTGGCCCAAATTCCAATTTCTTTTATTCTTTTCCTTTATTTCAAAAGTATTTTCCTTCTCAAAATTAAAATAAAACTTTAATTAATTCCTAAACCAAATTATTCTATCAAATTAACTTAATTATATTTAAATAATAATTACCACAACTAATTAAATGCCAAATTAAAAAAAAATTAAAAAAATTCAAAATTAAACAATAAAAATACAAAATACGTTCTTTTTTGTGATTTTTCAATTTTATAAAATGACAAATTACTTAATTAATCTACAAATGTAAAATCAAATCCTAAATGCAGATGCAATATATTTTTTGTATATTTTATTAGTTAAATAAATAAACACGCACAGACAAATGCAAACAATTGACGTAAAATGCCACAAAAAATCCAAAAAATTACAAATAATGAAACAAAAATTATGTTGTTTTGAATTTATGGGAGTAAATCACATAGGACAAAAATTACGTGCTCACATCTGGCATTAGTTTAGACCATGGTATTTATGGATTTATCATATGTATTTCAGATTTTACCAATTGTTGTTCATTATTATTCTGCTTTTAAATTGTTAAAATTGGTTAGCTATTAAGCTAACATTGGCTTGCCTAGCAAATGAATCTTAGGTATCATTAGGGCTTCGTCCTTGAAATTTTGGGTCGTGACAATGAGATGACACTCCAAAATATGTTAATTAAATTTGGGATAATTTCAAATACCTCCAATTTAGGTTTCAGTTCATTACACTAATCTTCATTGTAATTTACAATATTACATTTATTTTTCTTATTTTGATTTATGTATAGTAGTGTTTAACTCATTATCTAAAAGTATAAATTGACCATATTTTAATTGTACTAACATACTGATTTATTTAGTGAATTTTAAAATAACTTTTCTAATTAGCAGAAGAGACGTTGTTAGAGCATCCAATAGTTCAATGACAAACATAAAATCTAGTATGTTCCAATGTAGAATAGCGTTATTATGAAATCAAACGAGGAAATAAGCATAATTTCGTAAGCCATAAAGGAGATTAGTATTAGAAAGAGAAACCCAGGGAGAAACTCTCTGTAATAATCCATTACATTTCATATGTTGTATTAAGCTAATTAGCAATTTTAGAGTGCTATTGTGTTTACCGTGAAAATGATAACAACAATTAATTTGTAAATGGGATTCTAAAAATACATAATCGATTCCCGAGCCAGTTTGTAAGGGTGGTTAGTGCTAAAACATGAAGTAAAGTGATAAAGATTAAGTTAACCAAAGCAACAATTGAACCAGCAAGAGCATGTTTCCCGAGTGCAAAGCCAGCCAGTAGACACCTCGGAGCCAAGCCTCGAGCCTATCTTGGGCTTATCGAGGATATTCGAGAAGGGGATAAGAAATAAAAGTGTAGATAAGCAAGGCTCTATACTATCAATATTGAGAAAAATAACGAAGAACAAACGATGAGATAATAAAGTGCTAAGGCGACCTCGAGGTCGATGAAGACAGATAACTTAGAAGAGAGAGAGAGAAATATTATTGCATTTATGGAGAAGTGAAGCAACATCAATCCATTACAAGGTAGGGTGAGCCCCCTTATATAGGCGAGAGGACTTGGTATAGTACATGTGTATTAATTGCAAGAGTACAAAGATGGGACGGCTTGACGCAAGACCTCATAGTTGGCTCTGGATAGGCCGGACCTGTCAGGTGTAGCCATGTGCATAGGAGACTTCCCCTTTTACCATGACCTCGGACCTTACTTCCTTCGAGTCGAACTTAGATGAGCCCCGAGTCTAAGCACTCGGTCGCGGCCTCCCGTCCTCGGGGTCTCAGGAAAAAGCTTTCGAAATGTCTTGATAGCTAAAAATCAAGTCTTCTGATTTTGCCGCGTAAAGATAGTCTCTGCATTTCCCATGATGACGTGATGGGAAATGATTCTGACACTCGACTCCTCGAGCTCCTTTTGGCGACGCTATACTGGCGATTCGGATCGCGGCGCAATCTTTTGTAACAGATGGCATATCCCATAGATCACTATTCGATGCCCTGTCATTTTCGCTCCTCGAGGCAAAAGTACTGCCGTCGATTCGTTTTTTCAAGGAAGTAGTAATTGCCTCCACTGGTCAATCTTCTAGAGCCTTGATGACCGTGTCGTTTTTTCCCTTATAAATAAGGGCATTTGGGTATTGTGTTTCCCATCTCAAGGCTTCCGTCGACATGCTTGTCTTTTCCTTATCATCATCTTCTTTTACCTTTGATCACCACGATGGAAGCTTTCTGTCGCAAGGCTGTTTGGAGGAGCTCCTTCGAAATGTGTCGTAGCCTTCTGTCGGGGCCTCCTTTTGTTGAATATAAACCCGGTGTCCCGATATTTCTACGGTTATCGGCACGTTGGCTGCTGCTACTATTGTTGGCCTGAGATGGTGATGGATGGGGAGTTGGTTTCACCTTTGCGCAGAAGGCCGTTCGGATTATGTACCACTTCTCAAAAGGGGGCTCGAAATATCCACCGTTGTTCACCTTCATACCCCGACTCGACGTGGAACTCTGCCCCGTGCCGGGAGCTTGTGCGGTTTGATGCTCAAAGAAGTGTATTTGAAATACCCGTGCAAGCAGGACCGAGGAGAGTTCGGTCTGCTATCTCTCCGAAGTTTCCTTGGCCAAAGAGGATCCTCGAGCTTCGGAGAGTTTTTGCATTTTTTTGTCCCTCCCTGCTCCCTGGTTGCTCTTCCTTTGTGACGTCAAAGTGGACAGCTGAGACAGGGCTTTCGAGGGCGATCCCGGAGACATTTTCTTTGAGGTCGTGCGCCCAAGGAGGGTAGCTTTTGGAAGTGTCAACGCCGAGGCATATTGCCGACCAATTTTATCTGAACTCGGACCCTTCTTATATATTCCCTTTTTGTATCTTTACTTCCATGTAGAGACCCTTAGCGGGTTTTTGTAATTTGTATGTAATGACCCTCCAGGGACTTCACAATAGAATGCTACGACCCCTCAGGGGCTATTGTACTAGAACAATTCATAAATGAGAATTTATTTTGATGACTTCTACTTCTCTTTTGACATTGGTATGCTCTTACGCCCTTCGGGGTTTGTGAATGTCCTCTTTTGTTTTGTTAGCCATTGTAGTCTATTGCTAGAGCTTACCACAGTCTCCAGCTGATCGACAAGGCTCTTACCCGACCTTTTTGTCATAATTCGGAATGATAGAGGACCGACCGGATAAGGTCGAAATATCGGGGGCTGCTAATTTGCTTGGAGATCATGTGTCAAATTTCGGGACCTTCAGGGAGGCTACCCCGGATGAAGGTCATCCTCGGGTGCCCCGGGGGGCCCTGTTGATTTCAATGTCGATAACCTTTTTAGAAAGTATAAGGTTGGCTTTTGTTTGAGAACTTTGCCCATGTTTGGGCGCTTCTTTGGGGCCTCGTGGAGCTCTTGACGATCGGGGCTTCCAGGATTTACTCCTCTAGAGAGGGGATCGCGAGTCTGGGCGCTTGCCCTGTATCTGATACCGGTGTTTTGGAGCTCGTCGTGTCCTTATTTCTTGGGGCGAGGGCTCCTAATGCGAAATACTAGCTTGAGCATAAGGATAAAACGTGTGGTCCCTTGAGTATTGACATCTATTGGAGGATGTTCCCCGGGTAGGTTTATTAACCCGTTGATTTGTATTGAGGCTGTTGGCTTCCTGGAGCTTACCTCAAGCTGGTGAATCGTCATTGCCTCTTGCGTATAAGTGGGGTGACTTCTGATTTTTGCGAGATTTCATTATTTTTGGGTAGTTGTTCTTCTGTTTCGGCATAGGGCTCCCTATCTCTTAAGGTGTGAAAAGTGTTAGTGCTCACCTTTACTTTATTTTGTCGGTTCTGCCATAGTCATGGCGACCACCTCGGAAACGATATGGCAGAGGGCGAAGAATGTTGATCTCGGTGCTGGAGAGTCGAAGGATTTTGCTCTGGAAACAGTGTCCTTGATAAGAGAGGGATACCTAGAGATGGCGAGGCGATACTGCGGGTGGAACAAGCGAGTGATACCGTGGGTGTTTGCCCTAGCTGAAGGCATCGAGGACTCTACTGATGGGTTCTTAAGTGTGTGACAATACCCTTTTGCATTTGGCCCCCCTGATAGGGTTGTGCTTGACTTTTGTTTTAAGTATCTAGTTATTCTAGCGTAGATTCATCCGTCGTTTTGGCAAATGGTGCTGATGATGAGATTCTTTGTGGAGAAAGCCGGGCTTGAGTTCATGCTTGATAATCTCATCAGGCTATATCGGCCTTTTTATCATCGAGGCATGCTAACCTTGAGGGGTAGTTTGCCCATGCCCTTCGTTGTCAATGATGAGGAGGGCGGAGATCGAGAGTGGTCCAGTTGGTTCGTCCGAGTCCAGACGACTGGTATTATTCCTGTGGAGTTTCTACCATTCCTCGAAGGGTAGAATCACGCACGTAAGTGAGGCACTTTGTCGCTCTTTCAGATTTTGTTCATGGCGAAAATCGTTCAAATAACAATGCTATTCCCTTTGTTGCAATAACTTCGTGGACACTGGGCCAAGTCCATGATTTGCCCGGCTGGGTTCGGAGGTTGGTGACCTATTCATCTTGCGACGAACGCAGGTGGCGAGCTATGTATTGCATTAGGTGGGGAGTGGACCATCAAGGTACGTGCATATGTTTCTTTTCTTCTGCTGGCATGTGCCAAGGTAACATTTTCCCATCTCATTAGTACTGGATTTGCTGCTTGTCGATAACGAGCGGTTTCTTGGGGCGAGGCAGTGCCTTCCCCGGGAGGAGATGGACTCTTCGGCCTCTGGGCTGAGAGATAGTAGTACTAAGAGGGACTGGATCCCACAATGCGAAGGAGACTTTAGTAGTGCTGGTCAGGCTCGTATTTCTAAGGGTGAGGCATCACCCGAGTCTGCTGTTCCCAAAGCACTTATTTCCTGGCAAACGTCTCCTTTGAGCGAGCACATTGTGCCCGGGGGGGCAGTACTAACAGGAGCATGTTCTGATCTGGAGGAAATCCGCCGACTTCACATTGCGGTGAGTCTATGCACAGTTTTCTTGTATCCTGCATCTTCCTCCACTCATTAGATCTTTCCTATGCAAACCTGCGATAGGCTTATGTCTGAGTCATTTTGTCAAAAGGCCATGTTTCAGAGGATTCTGGATGAGGGAGAATCCCTCAGGCTTTTTTGCAAGGAGAAGGAAGTTGAGCTGCAGTTTTAGCGAAATGAGGCGTACCGGAGCTCAAACTATGAGAGCTATTTGATGGAATAGGTAACTTCCTATAATGTGTGTTTTTCTTCTTTCTAATTTTAAGGATAATTTCTTCATGTCATATCAGGTATAGAAAAAGGCAGAGGCCTTGGAGTACCTTAAAGGTGACGTGAACTGCGTCAGGGCCACTTATGAGGAGCTCAAGTGCAAGCTTAGGCTTTGGAGGAGATGAGCACCTCGGCTAGGATCCCTTCCTTCGAGGTCCAACTCAACTTGACTTGTGGTAATGCCAAAGTTCAGGCAGATATGATCGAGGGACTTGAGGCTGACCTCTCGAAGATCAAGGCCAAGATAATTGATGCCCGGGCAGAAGCGGCATTAAGCCGAACTAGGGCTGATCGCGAAATGGCGATTTGCATAAAGGAAGCTGCTGATGCTCAATCTGAGTTGAGGCGAGCCCTTGATCGCGAGAAGAGGATCGAAGAATATGTTCTTTGTCGATCCCGTATAGAGGTATTCGAGGAGGTTGGAGCGAGAGGCTTCATTCTCTAGGAGGAATTGGCTCAAGCAAGGGCAGACGAGGGTGACTCTCGGTCACTCCTTGTGAGTGTGCGGAGAGCGATCTTGACGATTTGTAGCCCTTTGGCGCATAATATAGGTTCTACCATTTTGTAACTTTGTTTCTGGCGCCTGCAGGGCATGCTTGTAGTTGTAGAATGTTTTATTGTATGTAATATAAGAAGAACTTAAAGCTTTATTCCTTTTGTACCTTTTTTCTGTCATTGCTCTCGATTGCGTAGATCAGTTTTGGAACTAGTCCTCGAGTTGCATTACAGCTCAAGCATCGATTGGCCTTCTAGCTCTTTCTCGCCTGCATGGGTGGAGGGCGATAACCCTTTTGTGCTCCTGGGCCGAAGCGATTTTGCGGGCACGCAGCCTGGAGATTTGTCTTGATCGTTGATAGAGTTGTTTGGGTCATGCCTTTAGGCGTATTGTGGTTGAATTGTCCTCGGGTTCAGTCTCCGAGTCAGGATCCGACTCGAGCTTAACTTACCCTTGAGCCCATTTGGGCTAGCGATAATGATTCTCAATTTCTGCCCTTGGGCGTTTAGCGATTTTCCAGGTCCAGTCTCCGAGTCGCATTGCGATTCGAGCTGTAATTAACCGTTTAATCTTTTCGGAGGTTCTGGTTGGTGATTGTGGCATTGATGTCATGCTGCTGGGAGTATTATGATTTTTGGGTCCAGTCTCCAAGTTGCATTGCAACTCGAGCTGTAATCGACCCTAAAATCTCATTTGAGCTCTCGGCCGGTGACGGTGGCCTTTCTGTTGTTTGGTCATTGAGACCTTTTAGTATGAGGCCCAGAGGTTTTGCTTGGTTAACTATTTTGGATCCAGTCTCCGAATCAGGTTACGATTCGAGCTCACTTTTAATCCTCAAGTTGTCAATTTTCAAGATGGCGACAATGGCTCTTACGATGTATGGTCGTAAAGACCTTTCGATATGAGGCTCGGAGGCTTGCTTAGCCGGCGATAATGGCACTTACGGTGTTTGTTCGTAGAGACCTTTTGATGTGATGCCCGGAGACTTGCTTAGCCGATGACAATGGCATTTACGTTGTTTGGTCGTAGAGAACTTTTGATGTGAGATTCAGAGTCTTGCTTAGCCGGCGACAATGGCACTTACGTTGTTTGGACGTAGAGACCTTTTTATGTAAGGCCCGGAGGCTTTCTATAGGCTTTTTTCCTCTCATTAAGGTCTTATTGAATATTTTTGCCTGACCCATCGTCGGTTCTGAAAGAACCTCGATTTCAAGTCCTAGTCGGCAATATTTTGAGCACCACATAAGTTTCATAGCTCATAGGTCAACGCTTTTGTGATTTTGGAGCCGACGTGGTTGGGACTCATTTTTTCCTAGTGAGGGAAGCCTGTTTTTAATCGGTTCTTTCCGAAGTATATTCGGAGGATTTTTTAGCGATAGTCGGGCACCCCAAGTCACTTTTTTGGGCTGTAGCAGCCGTTTTGACCGGAGTCATATGCGTTTGGCTAGGGCCATTTTTATCCCGACAAGCAATTTTAGGCATCTACACCGAGGGTTTGCCCTTTAGGGATTCTAGCAAATACGACATATATCCTAAACTGCGGGATTTTTCATGCCTGTTGAGGTCTTACAGTATATGGAGAATGGATCTGGTTGTGCCGAGGCTTCCCGCTAGGGTCTTACCATTTTGGATTTTCTAGTGTGTAGAGATTGGTCGCAGTCTCCGATTCATAGAGTTGTTCAAGCCTGAAGACCGCTTCTCGTGAGCTCGAAGTTTCACCATAAGGGCTTGATGAGCCCAGCGTTTCGACACTAGGTTCATCAGGATACCGAATTTTTTATCTCCGGGTATCTCGAGATATATCTGGCGGAGAGGTTTTGCAGTGGATAAGCCAAACTAATCTTATTCTATGCATGAAAAGCTTAAAAAATATTCTTTATTGCTTGGCGAAAATATAAGTTGTAAATACATATTGTCATGTTGCTGTAAGTTTGGTCCACACGGATGTGACCTTCCCGATTATCCGATGTGCCTGTATGATTCCATATTGGAAATTTTTCATAGCAAGGATTGCGATCTCGTCGGGTCCGCTCCTAGGGGATGTGCAGCCCTTCTAATAAACTTGTTGGCGGAACTTTCTTCATGTTAGAAACCTGATCGAGGAAAGAATGCCCGGCGGGCCCCGTAGTGGCCGCGGATCCTCGAGCGGGATCCAGAGCTACCGAATGCCTCAGCTGGCTGGCTATGTACAGATTATTAACAATAAAAGAAAGGAATGATAAAAGGAGGCGGTGTTTCGAGGAGCAAGCCCCACTGCAGTGGTTTTTATCGTTCGGCCAAGCTTGACCGAGGATGTGATTATCCTTAACTTTTGACCTCATTCGAGGGTAATGTCAGCCATGGGCATAAGGTGAGGGATCTCCTCTTGTCGCTCGTAACTAGATTCTTTAGTCCTGTGTTTGTAGTGGGTTTTTACACCTTTGGCGGACCAGGGTCGGAGTCGCTCCCCGGGCGATGTATTCGCCATTGTCTGTACAAGCGTTTGCGCCCTATACGCTCGACGTATCAGCCTGAGCTCGGGCGGGCTGCGCAGGGGGAGCGATTTGGTGGTTGTGGAAATCGCCATCAAGAACCTATCAGAGATCCGGTCTGGGGCGACGTTTCTCCGGATAGTCCAGTGTGCTTCAGCCCGACGTCGTTCGTATAATTTGGCCGAACCACCTTTACTCATAAACACATGTTTTATATGAAATGAGTCGAACGAAAGAAAGGATTAAAAATACGTTAATGTGATGCCGAGGTGGAATCTTTGCGTCCTTTTCCTCGAGCGCGAAGGTGTCCTTTGGAAGCATTTTTTGGGATCGTCCCTTTCTGGTGATAGGCACTTGCACTCTACATTCTGCGGATCTTCTCTGGGTGCTGCCATCCTTTTATAGTTGTGATGATGCGCCGCGGCTCGCCGACTCTATTTTGTCCGATCTTCTTTCTTTCGTGGAGCTGGATTCCGATTTGCTCATTTGGCGACACTTTGTAGTGATCCTCGTTGAATGGCATAATTGCTACCCTTTTGGGTTTGCGACCCCGAGCATCTCGTAATTCTTATCCCGGGCCATGGTTTCCCTGGAGGGGTTTCGGTTGAATAGATCCGAGCCACCTGGAGTTCCTGGCTTCGCTTATGGTGACCACTATGCTTGGAACTGCAACGTTGAAGTCGTGCTTTATCGGGCGAGATTTCCTTATCAGTTGTGTCTTCTTGAATTTGGTACCATTAGAGGTTCCTCGAGGGTGTTGTCCTCGGGCTACTGCCTCGTTGTTGCGAGACATGTTGCATCTCGAATCATCTCTTTCATTCACGCCGTATGGATTATGGCTGTGAGCATGTGATTTTTTGCCCTATACGAATTACTCCCACAAACCTAAAATAAAAGAATTTTTCCTTGGTTTGCAATTTTGTGGATTTTTGTTGCATTTTCTGTTATTGTGTGAATATTGTCCGTGCCTATTTATTTTGTTTAAACTATGAAAAATACAAAAAAAAATGTTATATTTTTGCATTTTAGGAATAAACTTTGCAGAATTAATTAAGTTGTTTTACAAAAGTAGAAAATCACAAAAATAGTTTACCTTTGATTTTAATTTCAGTCTTGAATTTTGGTAGTTTTCTTTCAATTTAGTATTTAATTGGTTGTTATAAATATTATTTAGAGTTAATTAGTGTAAAATTGACAATTTGATTAGAAATTAATGTAGGCTTTATTTTAGTTTAATTTAAAAGAAATTGGAAAAGAAAAAGAAATGAAAATAGAAATAAAAAGGCTGTATTTGGCCCAAGCTGTGCCAGCCCAAATGGATCATCCAAAAAACCCGCCCAATTCCACCCCAAACCAGCCCAAAATCCACTCCCTACCCGGTCTGTCCCTACTAGAACAAAACGACGTCAATTGGACATGTTTTGATCAGGGTCGTCAATCTCATTTGATCGAACGGTCCGAAGCCTAACCACAACCTGATCCTGATCCCGATCCCAATCCCGACCCACCTCCATAGCCCGACCCAGTATCACTTAACCAAAACATCCCCGTTTCCATTAAGGATTCAATCAGAGCCGTTGGATTCCAATCATCCAACGGCCCTAATTAAAACGATGATTTCATATACCCAAAACCCTCAAACCCCTTACCCCCTCAGAACCGCCCCTCTCATCGTATCTCATCTCTCTTCAGAGACCCATTAAGCTGCCACTTCAAACCATCGTCTGTCGCCCGTCGAAAATTGCCCACGGCGAGTGGCCAATCACCCCCAAAAATACACCATAGAATGCCCCATGTCTCCTCATTCTGAATCTCCAGCACGTTACCTTCGAATCATCATGGAACTCGTCGAATCTTCGATCGAAGTTTGAACCCCCAAACCCTAGCTTAACCGGTCGACCTTAAATCAACACCACATAACCCCCATAACCACATCATACCTAAGATATCACTGGTTTCCCTCGAATCTGTCCAGAATTCCTCAAATAGCAAATTTGATGTTCGAACTTTAGAAGCCAAAACTTAAACCTGCACACTAGGGTTTTAACTCTAGTATTCACGAGCTTTGGAGCCAATTTTTACTGTGAAATAGCGTCTCTCGCTTGTTCTTGAAAAAGAACAAGAAATTGGCACTATGTTGCAATTCAAATCGAAAGTCAGTAGCAAGTTCAAGTGTCGTGTGAGTTCTTTCCTATTTTATGTTTATTCTCGTTGGTATATTTCTAATTTTCATCTTTCACCATCTCTTTTTCTTTTCTCTTGTCGATTTCAGTTGAAATTCGACCAATCCTCCGGTTTAAAATACCTTTTGTTCATTGTTTTTATTTTTCAAACTGCTTTGTGAATATGTTCTTTGTTTCCTTAATTGTGTTGTCAACTTGTTTAAAATTCTAAAATCATATCTTGTTTAATCACTTAGTCAATTTAACTAGGATTAGTCTGATAATTTGGGTAATTTCTTGCTTATTTATGTATAGTAGTCAGTTGATTAGTATAGGTTTATTTCTCGAAACTGTTCAAATATTTGCCCTTTGTTGTTAACTGATTCAATTCAGTTTGTGTTGTTTTTGTGCTTTGAAGCCATGGCAGACCTCACCTCGAGGGGATTCAATTTGGGTTGTCAGACCCATGAAATTGGGTCAATTGGACCCAGATTTTACCTGGGTTCAAAGGGGGTAATAACAGGGGCTTTGGGAGATAATTTGGAAATTGCATTAGGAAGTTTGTCAATAATTGAATTAGGAGGCTGCTAACAAATAATAGGGTCTAGGAAAATTCACTACTAAATTAATTAAAAGTACTAAGCTAGTGGAGATAATTAAAAATGGAAAAGGGGGGATTTGTAATGGAAATTGCACTAATTGGATGCCTATTAAAAGGCTGAAAAACACAGAGAAAAGGGAGAGAGTTTAGAGGTGAAAGAGGATAGTCGAAGAGAGATACAAAGCTTAAGAGATCAAATTTGAGAAAAACTGAGAGGGATGAATAGTTCTATGTTCGAAATTCCTGTTTCCATAGTTAAAAAGCTATCCAAAGTCTGCCTTTTGGATTTTTGATTTCCTTTTGTTAGCCAGACTATTTAAAAGGCTTCCTTGGCTATGGTTTTTGTTGGAAAATAGTTTGAGCCCGTGATTTGGGGGTGTTTTGTATCTGTTACTACACTACTATCCCATTGACTGCTCTTGAATTGAAATTACTGTTTCATTCACTAAATCTGGGCACTTTGTTATTGATGCTTGGCTGATTCTTCACCTTTTTATTTATATTTCAATTTCCAGGTACTTCCTTGGCTCTTAAGTGACATGTGAATCAGAAAACATGTAATCAATCTTGAAGAAATGATAATTGTTGCATGTTCTATTGTTAATTGTTTTCATTTTAGTTGACCAGTGTATTCGTTTATGTTGTATTTCATTTTGAAGTTTGAATTTAGATATGCTTTAATAAAATAATTCATGATTGTTTGGACTTTTAAGGTGTTTTACTAATTAAGGATTAGGGTCCTTAGCTGATTAGTTAAAGTTGTTTGGTTTGGCCCAGATTAAAATGCATCAGTTCGAATGTTTGAGATCCAGTACTGTTGATCCATATTTTGCCTTCCATTTAGTTTCCAAAACCTGTTTTCGCATGGTTAAAGCATAGTTGATATGCCTTTCTTTTATAAATATTTTTGAGCCTTCAGAGAATAAGAAAGTTTCAAATGAAAGCTGAGTTTGGCTCTAGTCTTTTGAAAATTCCCTTACAAGTGTTGTTAAAAGCCAAATGAGGGTTTGTAAAGTCATACTGGTTTAGTTTTGAAATAGTCTTTTGAAATTGTCTTTGAAATTAGTTTTGAAAAACTGAGTCCATCATGATTACAAGATGATTGTTTAGTTCTGGGTTCTCACAAATATTTTCTATTCATTCCTTCTTGAAACAATAAAGTTCAGAAGATAAAAGGGTATCATGGTCATTCCTTGATTTGCATAATAGTTTGGGGCATAAACTGGGCCTAACACAGGCCTGGCCGAATGGTATGGCAAACCCAGACCCATGGGCGCTTTTTTGCACTAGAAAAATGGGCTTAACTTGAGCCCAAAGCTTGAAGACATTTAAAGAAAGGGGTCTATTCAGTGGTGTTTGAAGAAGCTTTCTTTTGAGCCTTTAATTATCCAATGTAATGTGTTTTAGTAATTTTAGAGTAGAACCCTTAGTTAAACAAGTGGAAGTTCCGCAAATTTCCCTTAAATAATCAATTGAATTTCTAAAAGTAGATTGGATGTGCGCCATATTAGATAATATAAATAGTTTATGGCCCTCCAAAATTTAGTTAGAATTCCCTTTTAAAATTAGAATTGAGATGTGCCGTTCCAAATAAATACTAAATTCGTGGCCCACATTTAATATATTTTTTTTAAATCCTTAGAATTCGAGGCGTACCATTTAGCAAATTTTCCATGGCCTTCGTAAAGTTAAAAACACGTAGTTGCTTTAGGTGCGTTATTTAAATTATCCTCCTAAACTCGGGTGCGCATTTCATGTGACCCAAATCCAAATCTTAATAACGTTGAATAAAATATGTTTCGGATTGCGGGTGCATTTCATGTGACGCGGTCTAAAGACATGTTTTAGACGAGGTTAAATCTTCTTTAAAATAAATAAAAGCATTTTAAAAGTAAAAATTCACATAGGATAAAATATTTTTAAAATCAGATAATTAGGCCAATAATAATAGTTGAGCAACCGTACTAGAACCACAAAACTCGGAAATGCCTAACACCTTCGCCCAGGTTAACAGAAGTCCTTACCCGGATTTCTAGTTTGCGAACTGCAATACAGAGTCAATCTTTTTCTCGATTTGGAATTTGAACCGGTGACTTGGGACACCATAAAATTATTTCAAGTGTTGACTCTGAATCTTAAATAAATAAATCCGATTTCGATTGTTCTTTAATCGGAAAAACTACCTTATACCATTGAGGGGTATAAGAAAAAGGAGGTGTGACAGCTTTAGCGGCTCTGCTGGGGACAAGAACCCAGAACTTCTGGTTCAGGGTTCAAGAATTCGAGCTCAAAATAATTATTATATTTGGCTATATTTATTATCTGCTTTTATCTACATGTTTGGGCCTAATGTGTTAAATATTGCTTTTTACCTCTTTGGTATTGGTGAACTGTGTATAAATTGTTACGAAACCTTTCTTCTTTCGAAGTCTTCTAAATCATGGAGGAGTGTGCACTTCGTGTGACTTCTCTTCTATTAGATTCATTCTAATTTTAGAACGAGGTTCAGACAAGTTGCAAAGCCGGTGAAGCTTCTGTATTCCCGGTACGCTGCCCCCTCCCCTCCCCCCCCCCCCGGCTCGAGCTGTCCGCTCGGGTAAGCCAGGTCTATAACAATAAATTTAGGTTTTTTAAACCTAGAATAACAAAGCCTCATGCCGGATCCCTAGTAGGAACGTTTGTTTACATCACGTGCATTTGACGTTGGAGACTCAACACAGGGGTTGGGTCTGTCTAGGACAGGTGTACCAAAAATGAAAAGATCTTCTTGATACATCTTACTTGCTACGTGTGCATTTATTTGCCTCGAATCTGTATGTTGACCGGCTATTGAATGATTAAAGGAGAGTTGGGAAAGAAAAGTCAATGTGAGGGAGATAATTACTCATTTTTGAAAAATCAGTGCCCAAAAATATAGTGAAACTCTGCCAAAATTCTGACAAAATTTTTCTATTTTCCTTTTGAAAAAAAAATAGTTGGTTTTTATTTTCATCAAGTCGGGCAGAACTTTATAAGTTTGATTCTCACCGGATGTGGGATACATAGGCAACCCACATCGGGTCCAACTATTTTTGAATA
Source organism: Nicotiana glauca (assembly GCA_026770625.1). Lineage (NCBI taxonomy): Eukaryota > Viridiplantae > Streptophyta > Magnoliopsida > Solanales > Solanaceae > Nicotiana > Nicotiana glauca. Next base: position 39,896 of record MU745355.1, read on the forward strand.
AAAATAATAAAAAAATAACAAAATATGGGTCCATAAAATGTTGTTGTTTTGCCATAAGTAAGGCGATACCATTCTTGTCAAAATTTGTCGAACGTCCCCAAAAGGGCAACAGAAGGCCGTTTTAGCAAGAACAACCGCCTTTGGTCATTTTTCAAAATTTTTCGCCGGTTAACAGACACAGCCTTTAAATCTTCTCCATCAAAGTGCTGAAAGGCTGTATTGACAAAGCCGGATTTTTATGAAATTTTCTTTTTTTGAGAAATAGTGATAACTTTTTGAGTCAAAATGAGTCTTGATTTTTCTTTAAATTAAAATCACCCTAATAAATGTACAGGATGAGCACAGATGAAAATGAACCCTTTTCAGCTCTTAAAGAGTTCCCCTTACAGCTCCACATGTGGTGGAACGATTTAGGGAATGATAATAGAGAAACTTGTGGTCAAAGTTTTGGGTGGCCTTACCGGACTTTTGAACATCAAGCCAAGATTGGATGTGACTGAGGCACTGATACCTTTTTGGGATCCCACTCGCAATGTGTTCTGTTCTTCTCACTTCGAGCTCACACCCACGCTAGAGGAAATTGCAGGTTACGCTGGCTTTAGTGGAAACCTTAGAAATCTTTACCCTGTATCACCAAGACTTGTATCTCCACACAAATTTTTTGACATATTGAGTATCAGCCGAGACATTTGGGATAAGAATTTATCTAAAGGATGTTGCACTTTCCAGTTCTTGTATCATCACTATGGTAATCCCAAAAGTTTCGAAGTGCTAAACACTGGTTTTACTCATGCCGGAAATAAAGATAAGTGGGAGGAAAGGCGAGGTTTGGTTTTTATAGTTGCATTTTTGGGTACTGTAATCTGTCCACGAGATGACGGCTACATAGAACTGGGCTTCCTCGGAATGTTTGATGTCGTAATAAAGAGAGTTAATGGTACCTTGGTTCCCCTAATTTTGTCTGAAAATTACAGAGCCTTGACCATTTGTCGGGAAGGGGGAAAGTTCTTCCAAGGCTTCAACTTACTACTGCAATTATGGATACATGAGCATCTCTGCCACCGTGTTGGATACATGAACCATGATTTGACCGGTTTAAAATGCATCGACGAATTTGAAAGCCGAATGGCGGGTATTGCTTTTCCTGAGGGTGTTGAGGCTTGGTTTGCAATCTTGAATTCTTTGACTGCTGATAAAATTGAATGGTCGTTCGGATGGCTTCCTATCACCGAAGCAGCATGCATGTCAGCTGAGGTGTGTTACCTCCTCCTTATGGGCATTCGAAGCATCCAGTCATATGCTCCTTACAGAGTGTTGCGTCACCTGGTCAGATTTCAAACCATTCCCCGCGACAAAGATTTGAGGAAACATGTCATAGAATTGGGTCCCAAGGCCATATTTTCGGAAGGAAGGACTCGCCAGGTATGGAATCAATGCAGATTTCTGGAACCTAAGACAATAGTTCAGGATTTAGCCAGAGGTGAGGTAGACCCAAAATACATTATTTGGTTTGGTAAAAGTTTCAGATTCCTGAGAGACCTGCTAGTAGAGCTCATGTCCAACAATTCACCAACGACTTACGAGAGCAGTGGGGTTGGTTAGCAAAAGAAGAAAGTTATAGGGCTAAAATAAGTAAGTTAGAAGGACAAATCAGGGACCTCAATTTTGGTAGTAGTATATAGCCGGCCACAGATGAAGGTGAAAAGAAAAAACTAACTCAGGAAAATGAGGCCCTCAAAGCACAAATCCAGAAGATGATAATATTTGCTAGAAACCTGGAAAGAAGGCGAGCGGATAAAAGGCTTATAGACAGTCTGAGAAAGAAAGACTTTGAGTATCAACATGACCTAGAAAAGTTTGAGGTCAGTCTTGCAAAATCCTGGGCTCAATTGACAAAAAATGCAGAAGGGCGGGCACGGTCTGTGCAACAAATGAAAAGGAATTATGAAGGGACAATCACCAATCTGAAGAGAAAAGTAACTACCCTTGAAAATAAGATGGCCAAGTAGGACCGAGACTTTAAATCTGATAGGGAACACTGCTATGATTTGATGTCTCAGATGGAGAAAGAAATACAATAGTTGCAAAACCAAAATCAACATGACACTCAGGTGTTGAAAGCCCGGAATCAGCAGGTCTGGTGCTTGCTTCAGGAAAAGGGTAGAATCTGAGAGAGGATTAAGGCCATTGCTGACAACATTGTTGTGCAATGCCAAGTGTACGAAGACATGACTCGTACCACTTTCTTTGCTGCAGTGACGACGTTCGTTCGCCAGATAATGAGTGATTTGGAGCAGTTGCAGGGGGATCTCGCATATAGGCCCGTGACTAGACCGAATGATGTCCCACGGGCCCCAGGAGCATTTGAAGAATTAATGTTCTCATGATTTTTTTTACTTGAGTTTGAGTCTGTAATTTTGTTTTCAAGTCTGTATTTTCTTTCTAGTCTATTTTCGAGGCTGTTTTTTCATTTTGCTGTTGAAGTCCTGTAAAGTCTGTAGTTGTAATCAACGCATTTTCTTTTTAAATTTGAAAATTCCAAAACATTTTATTATTCATTTTTACACTTATCAACCAGAACTACGGAAAGATCTGGTTCAAATGGAGTCATGATACGTAGGCAATCTCCATAAGATTTGATCATAACCAAAAGAAAGAAAAATAGAAAGAAAAAATGGAGGAAATGAGAAAATAAAAATGAAGAGGGTTCAATCAAAGAAAGGCATGATTGACAATAAAAGGAGAGGTCATAGATAGGAAAAGCCAGGATGACACAAGCAACCGAGCAAATACATGATAGAACTGGTTAAAGTGCTTAGGTGCATTGCATTCTAATGTGCGGTTGCCTATCTGTTAAGCTCTAATCACTAACAAGTGTGTTGTTGTCATCCAGTAATAGGCAGGTGGTTAGTCTGTGTGACATTCTGGCAACTCACCCATACAACACCTGTTCCAAAAACAAATTGATCATGGACAACCAGAAACTTGATGCAAGTGTCATCGATGCTTTGAGAGAGGTGGAAGAGGTCGATTTTAATGCAATGAAAGAAGAGATTTCTAAATTGAAACAACAGATGGCCGAAATATATCAGGCCTGGGCAAAAGGGCAACCATCACCTGCTTACCCGGGTAACCCTGCTTTCATCCGCCATTGACTCAAACCTAGGAACATCCTATTGTTTATCCATCTGCATTTTCCCTATTTACCATAACTACCAAGGCACCATTTCCCAAACTCCACAAGCTCCACTACCCAAACCAGTTTCGTACCCTCCTCCCACAATCAATCTTGTCTTCGTAGCATCCCCACCCGCTACACTTCACCTATCTTCTAGTGATCCTGTATTCCAAGCCCAGGATAACCAATACTACCCCCAAAACCCACTTTCAAAGCTCCAGAAGCATATACTCCTCGTTTTGATCTCCCCGTGGAAGCTAAGAAACCATCCAAAAATCCCGAACAGGAGGAGATGTTTAGGAAACTTAAAAGCTTAGAAATGTCCTTCAGAGACATGCGGCGGTTGGGAGTTCAAGTAAGTGTGGCTTACAAAGACCTATGTCTGTTTCCAAATGTGCAATTGTCGGCAGGTTTTAAAATGCCCAAGTTTGATTTATACGATGGGCACGGTGATCTAGTAGCGCACTTAAGATGTTTTTGTAGCAAGATGAGGGGAGTTGAAGGGAAAGATGAATTGCTAATGGCATATTTCAGTCAAAGTCTAAGTGGATCGGCGATGGAATGGTACACCCGGCAGGATCACAGAAGGTGGTATACCTGGGATGATTTAGCCCAGGCATTTGCTTGTCACTTCCAATACAATCTCTAGATCATTCTGGATCAACTATCATTGACAAAACTAGAGAAAAAGCACAGTGAGAGTTTCAGATAGTATGGTTTCCATTGGAGAGAGCAGGCAACAAGAGTGGACCCTCCGATGAAAGAAAGTGAGATGGTGGATTATTTTCTATAGGCCTTAGAACCTACTTACTATGGCCATCTGGTATAAGCTATAGGAAATTCCTTCAATGAAGTAGTGAAGATGGGAGGTATTGTAGAAGAGGGGCTCAAGTCGAATAAAATGATGAGCTATTCGGGTATTAAACCAACCACCCAGGCTATTCATGGCGGCACTAGAGGAATGATCGGAAAGAAAGGAGGATGTGGAGAAAATTGATTTAGGAACCTGGTTCGCACCCAGAGGCTCATCTCACCACTATAATCAGCCTCGACCCCACCACCAAACTTACCCCCATACCCCATATAATCTACCCCAACACTATTACCTACCATCAGACCCTCGTTTTTCTATCAACCACGCACAAGCATACAACCAACCCCCAGCACATGCACAATGGTGTGCGCCCATTCCACAAAACATTTACCCACCCCCACGAGCCTATCGAAACCCTCCTGGACCAGGTTTCCGGCCCAACCAAGCATTTAAGAGTGGGAGGTTGCAGAAAAAGAAAACCTTTACTCCATTGGGAGAGTCATATACCAATTTATTCCACAAGCTAAGACAACTGGATAAGCTAAGGCCAGTTGAGTCAAAACTGCCAAATCCTTCCCCGAAAAATCTGGATTATTCTGTAAGTTGCAAATACTGTTCTGTTACTCCAGGTCATGACATGGAGAAGTGTTGGCACCTGAAAAGTGTTATCTAGGAGATTATTGATACCAATCAGATTGAAGTTCAAGCTCCCGAGGTGCCCAATATTAACTGGAATCTGATGCCAGCCCACCAGGAGACAAATATGATTGAAATATTGCATAAGGGAGGGGAGCCCAGGAAGCCGTCATAGACCGTCAAGATGATTTGGTCCAGTGGGGTCAAGATAGTTGAATAATCAACAAGTGAGAAGTCAGTGTTCAAGTCGGGCGAAAAAAGTAGTGAACTATCTGTGGCAGTGAAGAAGGGGTCTTCGAGTAATATTGCAATGAAACAAGAAAGAGTGAAGGCGGTTGTACAAATAGTGGCAAACAAACCTGTCATAATCGTGGAAGGTGCCCACATAGACCATGTCATTATCAAGTCGGTAACCCGGTTACTGATAGTCAATAGCAGGGCTATTACATGGAATTACAAATGGGTGACAGTGACCTACAAAGGGAAAGAAGTCAAAGAAGAAGTCTATGAAACTAGGGTTTGACTCGCTCAGGAAGATGTTTTGCCCTCGAGGAGATAAGAAAAGCTAAAGCCTCCAAAGATAACCCAGTACTGGTAAAGAAAGGTGTAATTGAAGAAGAGGCAAAGGAATTTTTTTGGAAGATGAAGGTGTAGGACTATTCTATCGTGGAACAGTTAAAGAAGGCACCTGCTCAAATTTTGCTATTGTCATTGTTGATCAACTCAGACGAGCACCGTCGAGCTTTAATGAAAATATTGAATGAAGCTCACATTCTCGATAAAATCTCCTTAAACTATCTGGAAATGATAGTCAACAAGATCTTTGAAGTAAATAGAGTCACTTTTTCTGATGATGAATTGCCCATGGAGGGTACTGATCATAACAAAGCCCTTTACCTTACTGTGAAATATGAGAACTCCTTGGTTACCCGAGTTTTGGTCGATAATGGTTCCAATGCAAACATCTACCCTCTCTCGACTCTGAGCAAGTTGAAAGTGGAAGATGAGAGGATTTATAAGAACAATATCTGTGTCCGAGGATTTGATGGTGGAGGCAAGATTCAATTGGTGATATAGTGCTAGAGATGACGATAGGGCCAGTTGAGTTCACAATGGAGTTCCAGGTGCTGGATATAGCTGTTTCCTACAATCTATTGTTAGGTTGACCATGGATTCACGCAGCTAAAGTAGTCCCATAAACACTACACCAGATGGTCAAATTTGAAAGGGATACACACGAAATAGTTGTACACAGCGAAGATAATTTGTGCGCTCACAACGATGCCATTGTATCGTTCATTGTAGTGGAAGATGACAAGGGGTCGTGGATCTACCAGGTTTTTGACATGATGTTGGTCGAGAAAATTCTAGAGGGTAAATACATTCCAAACCCGAAGATAACCGTCGCATCGGTCATGGTGGCCTTTGAAATGTTGAAGAATGATTTTGTACCTGGTAAGGGTTTGGGCTCATCTCTGTAGGGCATCGTATAGCCGGTATCCCTCCCTGAAAACTTGGGAACATTTGGTCTGGGATTCAAGCCCATAGCCGCAGACATAAAAAGAGCCAGAAAATTGAAACAGAGGGCATGGGTCCTTACGAAGCCGGTCCCACGTCTCTCCAAATCATTTGTTAAGCTCGGTACCAGAAGTCGCTTATTAACAACAATTCCCGGTTATGTGATTAATTTTGATAAATAGTTTATTGAAAGGTTCGAGAAGTTGTTCGACGGTGTGAAAACGGTGAAAATTGGGAAATGTTCTAGAAAAGTAGAAGTACAATTTTTCGGGCCAAAAACGAAGCTTAATAATTGGAAGGCTACTCCTCTCCCTACTCGGAAGGAGTCTTGGTAGTTTGCTTTGATTTTCCTTCACTTTGTCTGGATTATTCTTGCGTTGTAATCCAGATTTTTATTTTTTAGTCTATTTGGGTGTGCAAACCTTATTATCTTTTATCCTTCAATGAAATACAATTTCCCTTCTTCATCATTCCTGATAATTTCCTTTTTGTTTTTTTTCTTTTCTTTTCTATATAGTTATTTTTACACTGGTTCTAATGACATGGCATGCATAAGGAATCCTCAGCCCAGTCTTAAAAATTAATTTGATTCTGAAATAATAGTTCAAGAAATAGATTATGATGATGAGTCTGAATATGATAAGGATGAAGCCTTCGAAGAGATTAGTAAGGAGTTAAATCACTTTGAAGAAAAAACCAAACCCAACCTAAATGATACAGAAGCCATCAATTTAGGGGACACAGATAATATCAGAGAAACTAAAATAAGCGTCCATCTTGAACCAAATATCCTGGAAGAACTAATCAAAGCATTGATTGAATGAAAAGATATTTTTGCATGGTCATATGATGAGATGCCAGGTATAAGCACTGATTTGGTGGTCCACAAATTACCCACTGACCCAGCATTCCCTCCCGTCAAGCAAAAATTGAGAAAGTTTAAAATTGATATGAGTGTGAAGATTAAGGAAGAAATCACCAAGCAGTTGGATGCAAAGGTTATTCAGGTAACTCGATATCTCGTTTGGTTAGCTAATGTTGTGACAGTACCGAAGAAAGACGGCAATATCAGAGTATACGTTGATTACCGCAATCTCAACAAAGCAAGCCCGAAGGATAACTTCCCACTACCCAATATCCACATTTTGATCGATAATTGCGCCAAACGTGAGATTGGATCTTTTGTGGATTGCTATACAGGGTATCATAAGATTTTAATGGATAAGGAAAATGCGGAAAAGACAGCATTCATCACGCCTTGGGGAACTTATTGCTACCGGGTAATGCCATTTGGCTTGAAGAACGTTGGGGATACTTACATGAGGGCAATGACTACTGTGTTTCATGATATGATACACTAGGAAATTGAGGTTTACGTGGATGATGTGATCATAAAATAAAATAAGCAGGTCGACTACGTCGGAGATTTGAGGAAATTCTTCCAGAGGCTTCGCAGGTACAACCTCAAGCTTAACCTTGCCAAGTGCGCATTTGGTGTTCCATCCAGAAAGCTATTAGGATTCATAGTCAGTCGTCGAGGCATTGAGTTGGACCCATCAAAGATCAAAGCTATCTAAGAGTTGCCACCTCCGAGGAATAAGACTGAGGTGATGAGTCGGTTGGGGAGGTTGAACTACATCAACAGGTTTATTGCTCAGCTCACGACAACTTGTGAGCCTATTTTCAAGTTGCTGAAGAAGGATGTTGTGGTCAAATAGACTGATGAGTGTCAAAAATTATTTGATAAGATAAAAGGGTACTTGTCAAACCCACCTGTGTTGGTCCCACCGGAACCAGGAAGACCTTTGATTCTTTACTTGACATTCCTAGAAAATTCATTTGATTGTGTATTGGGTCAGCATGACATCACTGGTAGGAAGGAACAGGCCATGTACTATCTTAGCAAGAAGTTCACGACTTATGAGGTTAAGTACACTCAACTTGATAGGACATGTTGAGTCCTAACTTGGGTAGCACAGAAATTGAAACATTATTTATCATCCTACCCTACTTACCTCATTTCTCGCCTAGATCCATTGAAGTATATTTTCCAAATGCTATACCTATAAGGAGACTTGCGAAGTGGCAGATTTTTCTCACAGAGTTTGACATCATCTTTGTGACTCAGATCATAATGAAAGCCCAAGCATTGGCTGATCATTTGGCCAAAAACCCGGTCGATGAAGAGTACGATCCATTGAGAACCTATTTTCCCAATGAAGAGGTGATGCATATCGACAAACTGGAGCAGACTGAAAAACCAGGTTGGAAACTTTTCTTTGATGGGCCTGCCAACATGAAATGAGTTGGAATAGGATCTGTGCTTATTTCTGAAATAAGGTATCATTATCCTGTTACGGCTCATCTTCGTTTCTATTGTACTAACAATATGGCTAAGTACGAGGCATGCATTTTGGGTTTAAGGCTAGCTGCAGACATGGATGTCCAGGAAGTTTTTGTCTTGGGAGACTCGGACCTTCTGGTACATCAAATTCAAGCAGAATGGGAAACACGGGATTTGAAGCTCATACAGTACCGACAATCTTTGCATGATCTTTCTCAACGGTTTCGATCAGTGGAGTTCAAGCATATTCCAAGGGTCCATAATGAGGATGACGATGTTTTAGCTACCTTGGCATCGATGTTGCACCATCCGGACGAAGCTTATGTCGATCTTCTTCATATTCAAGTCCGTGATCAGCATGCTTACTGTAACATGGTGGAAGAATCACTTGATGGCGAACCATGGTTCCACGATATCAAGGAGTGCATCAGAATGGGGATATATCCAGTGCAAGCCACGGGAGATCAAAAGAGAACAATTCGATGGTTGGCAAGTGGATTTTTCTTTAGTGGAGGAGTTTTGTATAAAAGAACACCAGACCTTGGATTGTTGAGATGCATAGATGCTAGACAAGCTATGAATATCATGACCGAAGTACATTTCGGAGTCTGTGGACCACATATGAGTGGGTATGTGCTGGCGAAGAAAATTCTCCAAGCAGGTTATTATTGGCTCACCATGGAGCGAGATTGTATTAGTTTTGTGTGCAAATGTCATCAATGCCAGGTATATGGAGATTTAATTCATTCTCCACCCTCAGAATTGCACACAATGTCAGCACCATGGCCTTTCGTTGCTTGGGGCATGGATGTCATTAGACAAATTGAGCCAGCAGCATCTAACGGGCATAAGTTCATTCTGGTGGCCATTGATTATTTCACCAAGTGGGTTGAGGCTAAAACTTTCAAGTTTGTGACCAAGAAAGCAGTAATTGATTTTGTTCACTTAACTATCATCTATCGATTTGGGATCCCAAAGGTAATCATCACAGATAATGGTGCTAATATTAACAGTAATTTGATGAAAGAGGTATGTCAACAGTTTAAGATTACACATCGCAATTCCACCCCATATCGTCTCAACGTGAATGGAGCAGTTGAGGCAGCCAACAAAAATATAAATAAGATACTACGGAAAACAGTAGAAGGTTCCAGGAAATGGCATGAAAAGTTACCATTTGTGTTGTAGGGTTATCGCACTACTGTCCGTACTTTAGTAGGGGAGACTCCTTATTTGCTGGTGTATGGCACCAAAGCAGTGATACCCGCAAAAGTCTAAATCACATCCCTTAGGATTGTTGTAGAAGCCGAAATTGATGATGATTAATGGGTCAAAACCCGCCTGGAATAATTGAGTTTGATCGATGAGAAACGTTTGGCAGCACTGTGTCATGGCCAGTTGTATCAGCAGAGAAGGGCAAGAGCATATAAGAATAAGGTGCGTCCACGGAAGTTTGAAGTGGGTCAGCAAGTGTTGAGACGTATCCTTCCACATCAGGCTGAAGCAAAAGGCAAGTTCGCCACGAATTGGCAAGGGCCGTTCATTGTGACCAGAGTATTGTCCAACGGTACTTTGTGTTTAAGTATCGAAGAAAAATGCATAGACATGGCTATCAATTCTGATGTAGTCAAGAGATATTGTGTATGATTTCTTTAGTATAATTGTTGATTGTTTGTATTTGGCATTGTTTCGAAGATTGTAATGACAAAGGCAATTTGTTCTGATATCTAAACACTTTACCCTTTGTTCCCCTTTTTTAGCCTTATTTATTTTATTTCATACACCTCTTTTGGAATCAATAAAAAAAGAAAAAGAATAAGCGAAAAGAGAAAGTATAACAACAAGGAAATTGAAGTGTGAACTATATTTGACCTAATTCCTTTTTAAGGATACGTAGGCAGTCTCACGGCTCGGTCATATCAAAATAAAAATAAAAAAATTGCCAAGCAAAAACTGGGGCAGAAGTTATGATTGTCGTAAGAGATCAGATTCCAAAATTTGTAATTTGAATCCATCTAAGTTGCTTTGAGCCTTTTTGATATATTTTCTTCCTAACCCTGTCTAAAATCCCACCTTGCAATCCAAATAAAGACCTTCCGATCAATATTTGAGAAAAGAAAATCAAGAAGAGAATTCACATCAGGGGCAACACTTCAGTTTAAGAAAGAAAAATGAGAGAATAAGAGAGTCTTATTGGTGAAAACCTTCATGGGCACCGTAAGGCGACGAAAGCTGAGAGAAATCCAAAATGAGAGAGTCTTATTGGTGAAAACCTTCATGGGCACCATAAGATGACAAGGAATTGAGAAATGAACAAATGAGAGAGTTTTGACGGTAAAAATCTTTCAGGACATTGCAAGCTGAACAAGGTTAGTGATTCGGCAAAGGATTAGGTTGTGGAAATTTTGAAGCACAAAGTAAGACAATTGGAAAACTGATTGGTTGAATAGACTGGATTGATTAATCTGAAATGCACACCATGATGTTGGGGTCGGTTAGTCCACTTAGACAAGTTTCTTTTCCTATCTCAAATAGTTATCCAGAGGTGGATTTTCTTTTTTATTCCTATCTTTTGAAATCATCGCATTTCATTTTATTTAGCTAAGAATTTTTCAATGTTAGTTCTATTTTAACAAATAATAAGGAATTTCAAATCTTACTACCAGTTTCCAATATGGCGCAAAGCAAAGTTCGGCTAGAACATGCCGGAGATAGTATGATGGGACGTAAAGTGTCATTGAAGGTTAAATTGGTGGAATGGTTTAGGATCTCGTGGGAGATGTAAGGGTTCAGATAGAAAGATCAGAAGTGAAAAACAACAGTTGGGGTTCCTGCGGTTAAGGATCAGTCAGAAGGTTAAAACAATTTTTTCAGCAGTTCAAGGCAGTTAATCGAAGCAAAGCATTGCAAAGAAAAAACCACCCCCAGCAAGAATGCCACAACTAATCACCACATTTTAAACTGACGAGATTTTTCTTTGATTTGAAATAGGGGCAGAGATTTCATTTGTTTCAGAGAAACCCTCCATAAGGAAAAAGCGAGCACCAGACAATTTGACCGCAAAATTCTCAAGACCCTCCTGGAAAATAGGACCTAGTTTAAAATCCAAAAGAATCATGAGTAGTAAAATATAGTATAAATGTACACCAAAGAAATATAAGTTGGCTTCAAAGTTTACATGTTTGAGATAGGATCCAATTAGGAGTTTCAGGACCCTCCTGAATATTGGGACATAGCTTTAAGAATCCCATTAGGAAACAAGATTTAGTGTAAGTTCTGTTGTAAGGGAGTATAATTTAACCTTAAAATTGTCACTCTTAAGATGAAACTTGATTTTGATTTTTCAGGACCCTCTTGGATAATGGTATGAGTTTTAAGTAGTACATTAGAAAGATTCAACAGAAGTCATGCCTTTATAAAAATAATGTAGCTTTGAAACGTGCATTTTACTAGAAATTTTCAGGACCCACCTGGATAATGGAATCTAGCTTACAGATTTTTAGAGATATTTGATAACATGATCCAATTAACACTCACGGAAATGCACCTAGTACCAAACTGGGGCAGAAATTTTTTCTTTTTTTTTGTCTATTTTATGGAAGTTAGGTGCCCATCTGAAGAACAGGGAAGGACAATACTAGTTTCAAAGAATAGAAAGCAATTCAAATATTGGAAATTAGGAGCCCGCCTGGAGAATGAAGGGAAGAAACAATTCATGTGTTGGTAATCAGGAGCCTGCTTGGAGAACGAAGGGAAGCAGCAATTAAAGTTTCAGTAATCAGGAGCCCGCCTGGAGAACGAAGAGAAGCAGTTTAAATATTGGTAATCAGGAGCCCGCCTGGAGCACGAAGGGAAGAAGTACAAGTCAAATTTTAGTAATCAGGACCCGCCTGGAGAATGAAGGGAAGAAGTACATGTTTAATTTTAGTAATCAGGAGCCCGCCTGGAGAATGAAGGAAAGGAGTACAAGTCAAATTTCGGTAATCAGGAGCCCGCCAGGAGAACGATGGGAAGCAGTTTAAATGTTGGTAATCAGGATCCCACCTAGAGAACGAAGGAAGATGCAATTCAAGTTTTGATAATCAGAAGCCCGCCTAGAGAACGAAGGGAAGAAGCAATTCAAGTTCGGCAATCAGGAGCCCGCCTGGAGAACAGAGGGAAGGCAACAATGGTCAAAGGAAGACGGTTCAAATTTCAAAGGGAAAACAATTCGAGTTTCATAGGAAGGAAAGAAGCAGTTCAAAATCAGCAATCAACCATCCACCCGGAGAAAAGGAAAGCATTTCAAATTACAATTCAAGTCGGCAACAAAGGAATCTCGCTTGGAGAATACAAGTCAAACAAGCAGCAGAAACTGCAAGATCAAGTTTGAGGATATAGAATAAATCTTTGTAATGCATAGATCATAACTTAGTCTAGCTTCTTTATTTTTGTCATGGTGTAATAAGGAGGTCAGTGAGTAGCAACAGTAGCAGCAACAGTGGAATCACAGCTTCATGGTAGTCCTAGCTACCGAAATTTCCTGAACTACACTGACCTGATTCCTTTATAGCCAAGGATATGTAGGAAACCTTTGAAGTAGAGGTTCGGTCAAATTCTTTCAAAAAATACTTCCCATGGAGTATTCAAATGGGGAAAAATCGCTCGTATCCACTCACTTTATCTTTGCACGAAAACTCTTCATGTTTCCGAGCAAAGAGGGGCAGCTGTGAGCACGTGATTTTTTGCCCTATACGAATTACTCCCACAAACCCAAAATAAAATAATTTTTACTTGGTTTGCAATTTTGTGGATTTTCATGGTATTTTCTGTTATGGTGTGAATATTGTCCGTGCTTGTTTATTTTGTTTAAACTATGAAAAATACAAAAAAAAAATATATATGTTGTATTTTTGCATTTTAGGAATAAATTTTGCAGAATTAATTAAGTTGTTTTACAAAAATAGAAAATCACAAAAATAGTTTACTTTTGCGTTTTAATTTTAGTCTTGAATTTAGGTAGTTTTCTTTCAATTTAGTATTTAATTGGTTGTTATAAATATTATTTAGAGTTAATTAGTGTAAAATTGATAATTTGATTAAAAATTTATGTAGGATTTATTTTAGTTTAATTTAAAATAAATTGGAAAAGAAAAAGAAATAAAAATAAAAATAAAAAGGTTGTATTTGGGCCAAGCTGTGCCAGCCTAAATGGATCACCCAAAAAACCCACCCAATTAAACCCCAAATCGTCCCAAAATCCGCTCCTTACCCAGTCCGTCCCTACCAGAACCAAACGACATCGTTTGGACATGTTTTGATCAGGGCCGTCGATCTCATTTGATCGAACGGTCCAAAGCCTCACCCACAACCCAATCCCGACCCACCTCCATAGCCCGACCCAGTCTCATTTAACCAAAACGACCCAGTTTCCATTAAGGATTCAATCAGAGTCATTGGATTCCAATCATTCAACGACCCTAATTAAATCGATGATTTAATATACCCAAAACCCTCAAACCCCTTACCCCTCAGAACCCCTCTCCCTCTTTCATCGTCTCTCATCTCTCTTCAAAGACCCATTAAGCTGCCGCCGCCTCAAACCACCCTCTTTCGCCCGCCGGATAGCGTTCGCAGCGGTGGCCGATGTCCAATCACCCGCCAAAAATACACCATAGAATCCCCTTCATCTCCTCATTCCGAATCTCCAGCCCGTTACCTTCGAATCATCATGGAACTCATCGAATCTTCGATCGAAGTTTGAACCCCCAAACCCTAGCTTATCCGATCGACCTCAAATCAACACCGCATAACTCCCATAACCCCCTCACACCTAAGATATCACTGGTTTCCCTCGAATCTATCCAGAATTCCTCAAATATAAAATCTAATATCCAAGCCCTAGAAGCCAAAACTTAAACCTGCACACGAGGGTTTTAACTCCAGTATTCACGAGCTTTGGAGCTGATTTTTATCGTGAAATAGCGTCCCTCATTTGTTCTTGACAAAGAACAATAGATTGGCACTATTTTGCGATTCAAATCGGAAGTCAGTTGTAAGTTTAAGTGTAGGGCAAGTTCTTTCCTATTTTTATGTTTATTGTCATTGGTATATTTCTAATTTTCATCTTTCCCCATCTCTTTTTCTTTTCTCTGGTCGATTTCAGTTGAAATTTGACCAGTCCTCCGGTTTAAAATACGTTTTGTTCATTGTTTTTATTTTTCAAACTACTTTGTAAATATGTTCTTTGTTTCCTTAATTGTGTTGTCAACTTGTTTAAAATTCTAAAGTCATATCTCGTTTAATCACTTAGTCAATTTAACTAGGATTAGTCTGATAATTGGGGTAATTTCTTGCTTATTTGTGTATAGTAGTCAGTTGATTAGTATAGGCTTATTTCTCAAAATTATTCAAATATTTGCTCTTTGTTGTTAACTTATTCAATTCAGTCTGTGTTGTGTTTGGGCTTTGAAGCCATGGCAGACCTCACCTCGAGGGGATTCAAATTGGGTTGTCAGACCCATGAAATTGGGTCAATTGGACCCAGATTCTGTCTGGGTTCAAGAGGGGGTAATAACAAGGGCTTTAGGGGGTAATTTGGAAATTGGATTAGGAAGTTTGTCAATAATTGAATTAGGAGGATGCTAACAAATAATAGGGTCTAGAAAAATCCACTGCTGAATTAATTAAAAGCACTAAGCTAGTAGAGATAATTAGAAATGGAAAAGGGGGGATTTGTAATGGAAATTGCACTAATTGGATGCCTATTAAAAGGCTGAAAAACACAGAGAAAAGGGAGAGAGTTTAGAGGTGAAAGAGGATAGTCGAAGAGAGATACAGACACACACAGAGAAAGAATAGAAGGAAAAGACACTGGAAAAAATATTGAAGAAATACAGAGCTTAAGAGATCAAATTTGAGAAAAACTGAGAGGGATGAATAGTTCTAAGTTCTGAAATTCCTATTTTCCTAGTTCAAAAGCTATCCAAAGTCTGCCTGTTGGATTTCTGATTTCCTTTTGTTAGCCAGACTATTTAAAAGACTTCCTTGGCTATATTTTGGTTGAAAAATAGTTTGAGCCCGTGATTTGGAGTTGTTTTGCATCTATTACTACTCTACTATCCTATTGACTGCTCTTGAGTTGAAATTACTGTTTCATTCACTGAATCTGGGCACTTTGTTGTTGCTTCTTGGCTGATTCTTCACCTTTTTGTTTATATTTCGATTTTCATGTATTTCCTTGGCTCTTAAGTGACATGTGAATCAGAAAACATGTAATCAAGCTTGAAGAAATGATAATTGTTGCATGTTCTGTTGTTAATTTTTTTCATTTTAGTTGACAAGTGTATTCGTTTATGCTGTATTTCATTTTGAAGTTTGAATTTAGATCTGCTTTAATGTAATAATTCAGGATTGTTTGCACTTTTAAGGTGTTTTACTAATTAAGGATTAGGGTCCTTAGCTGATTAGTTAAAGTTGTTTGGTTTGGCCCAGATTAAAATGCATCAGTTCAAATATTTGAGGTCCAATACTACTAGTCCATATTTTGCCTTCCATTTAGTTTCCAAAACCCGTTTTCTCATGGTTAAAGCATAGTTGATATGCCTTTCTTGTTTAAATATTTTTGAGCCTTCAGAGAATAAGCAAGTTTCAAATGAAAGCTGAGATTGGTTCTAGTCTTTTGAAAATTCTCTTACAAGTATTGTTAAAAGCCAAATGAGAGTTTGTGAAGTCATACTGATTTAGTTTTGAAATAAGTTTTAAAAAATAGAGTCCAGGATGATTGTTTAGTTCTGAGTTCTCACAAATATTATCTGTTCATTCCTTCTTGAAACAATTAAGTTCGGAAGTTAAAAGGGTATCATGGTCGTTCCTTGATTGGCATAATAGTTTGGGGAATAAATAGGGCCTAACACAGGCCTAGCCCAATAGTATGGCAAACACAGACCCATGGGCACTTTTCTGCACTTGAAAAATGGGCTTAACTTGAGCCCAAAGCTTAAAGACATTTAAAGAAGGTGTCTGTTCAGTGATGTTTGAAGAAACTTTCTTTTGAGCCTTTAATTATCCTATATAATATGTTTTAGTAAATTGCAGAGTGGAACCCTTAGTTAAACAAGTGGAAGTTCTGCAAATTTTCCTTAATTAATGAATTGGATTTCTAAAAATAGATTGGAGGTGCGCCATATTAGATAATATAAATATTTTATGGCTCTCCGTTAGTTAGAATTCCCTTTTAAAATTGGAATTGAGGTGCACCGTGCCAAATAAATCCTAAATGTATGGCCCACTTTTAATATTCTCCTTTAAATCCTTAGAATTCGAGGCGTTCCATTTAGCAAATTTTCTATGGCCTACACAAAGTTAAAAATGCGTAGTTGCTTTAGGTGCGTTATTTAAATTACCTACCTAAACTCGGGTGCGCATGTCATATGACCTAAATCTAAATCTTAATAAAGTTGAATAAAATATATTTCGGATTGCGGGTTCATTTCATGTGACGCGGTCTAAAGATATGTTTTAGACGACGTCAAATCTTCTTTAAAATAAATAAAAGCATTTTAAAAGTAAAAATGCACATAGGATAAAACATGTTTAAAATCAGATAATTAGGCCAATATAACAGTTGAGCGACCGTGATTGAACCAAAGAATTCGGGAATGCCTAACACCTTCTCCCGGGTTAACAGAATTCCCTACCCAAATTTCTGGTTCGCGGACTATAATACAGAGTCAATCTTTTCCTCGATTCGAGATTTGAATCGGTGACTTGGGACACCATAAAATTATTCCAAGTGGCGACTCTGAATCTTAAATAAAGAAATCCCATTTCGATTGTCCTTTAATTAAAAAAACTCCCTTATACCCTTGCAGGGTGTAGGAAAAAGGAGGTGTGACAATGGCTCCATTCATTCAGTATCAGCTCCTCTGCTGGGAATCTACCCGGATATGCTAAACCCGAGAAGGTTCCTTGATGGTCATCTATGGCCCTAATTTAGGTTTGGTGTCGATTGCTGGCATCCGACCAAGCCTTGACCGGATATTCGACCAGGCTTTGCTTGAACTGCTCTGGAGTCGCTGGGTATGCTTTGTTTGGATTTTGGGCGAAGGCATGTGTTGCCTAACTACTCGGGAGCAGGAACAGTCTCTTTTGTCATGTCGGGGAATGGGGTGCGGCATCCCGTGACACTTTATTTCTTCTTATTCCAGCCTTCGGTGCATTAGAACCTTTTGGCTTTTCTTTGATGGCGTCGGCATGCACTTCCATGGACTGCGCTAGTACGGTGAGCTGGTCCTCGAGATCAGGTGTCGAGCAGTGGTGCTGCATCATGGTTTCTTTCGAGGGAGTTTTCTCATATATCCTTATCGGGACGGGCCCGAGTTCTCCATTTTGGAGGTCATTATACCTAGACGGGCGTGCGTAAGTGGTGATGCACCAGTGAGGACTTGAGGTCCTGTCACTCCCCGGGAGTTTCGTCATTTCTAACTTTCGTGAAATGAGTTTTGGATCGTATCTTCGGGAGACGGTTGCTGTAGGAGTTTCCGCGAGCATGATTCGATCCTTACGATAAGGTCTTCCAGCATCCATATTGCTACAGGATAGGTTGTCGGTTCATCGTTGCCCGATACCTCGGGTGCTGGCTCGAAATGAGGAGATATTTTAGGTGTTGCCGCGCTGAGTGTCTCTGGGCGGCTTTGTAGCTGAGAGATAGCCAAATGTTTTTCCTGCAACATTTCAAAAACACTATGAAGATTAACTTCCCGTTCTACCCGGGGCTGGCATTTTTCGGGCTTCCTGTTGGTTAACATGCTACGTGCTGCCATCGGTGCGTGAGACTTCGTATCCCGCTACGCGGCGTGCAGACCCGCGTTCGCTCGAGCCGATATAGATGTGTTATCAAGGTCCTGTGGTGTCGCACCAGCCGTTAGAACGGCGATACTGTTCTTTTTGCGATTTTTGGAGTTATCGTCCTCGATTTCCCTTATTGAGCTGGTCATTAACGTGAAGTAAAGTGATAATGATTGAGTTAACCAAAGCAATAATCGAACCAGCAATGGGATATTTTTCGGGTGCAAAGCCAGCCAGTAGACACCTCGAAACCAAGCCTCGAGCCTATCTCGGGCTTATCAGGATATTCGGGAAGGGGATAACAAATAAAAGTATAGATAAGCAAGGCTTTATACTATCAATATTGAGCAAAATAACGAAGAACAAACGATGAGATAATAAAGTGCTAAGGCAACCTCGAGGTCGATGAAGACAAATAATTTAGAAGAGAGAGAGAGAGAGAGAGAGAGAGAGAGAGAGAGAGAGATAGATTATTGCATTTATGGAGAAGTGGAGCAACATCAGTCCCTTACAAGGTAGGTGAGCCCCCCTTATATTGGTGAGAGGGCTCGGCTTGACGTAAGACCTCACAGTAGGCTCTGGATAGGTCGGACCTATCAGGTGTAGCGATGTGCCTAGGAGACTTTCTCTTTTACCCCGACCTCGGACCTTGCTTCCTTCGAGTCGGACTTCGACGAGCCCCGAGGCGAAGCACTCGGTCGCAGCCTCCCTCCCTTGGGATCCCAGGAAAAAGTTTTCGAAATGTCTTGATAGCTAAAAATCAAGTCTTCTGATTTTGCCGTGTACACTATGTGATATTTTTAGTAAAAATTATATAAATTTTTGTGAGATTTTACTTCTTAGTTACCTTGGCTAAAGTTGAATGATTTTCATGTGACAAAAAACAAAAATAAGAAAACTTTTGTGTGATAAACTTTTGAGTTGGATAAATTTTACGTTACAAAAAATTAAAAAGTGACTTTTGTGCTATATCTATACGTAAGAAGGGTTTTCCAGCAAATACCACGCGTTTTCCACTTTGTTCCGAGAGAAAATCCGCCCACACAAATTTTATAAATTTCGATTATTATTCAATAATACAACATAAGACTGTGGAACTATTGGATCGCTCTCTGGTGGAGATGCTACAACAACTGCTGGCTAATTCGCTTGAAGTAGAGGGGAACTTCATTGACGAGCGGTGTTCCTGCTTCAAGTATCCGTAAAACCCCGTAGTGCTAGTTGTTTATAATACAAGTAATTTCAACGCTGAAATTGCTTCCATCACATATAATAATCAAATAATCTCATGAGTTTATTTTGAAGTTGAATTAGATTCAAAATATATAAAAAAGAAGAAGTTAATACTCTTTTTATTAAAATTTATTTGTCCACTATACTAAACATAAATATCTATTTTTATTTGTCTAGCTTGGAAAAATAGTGGATAATTTATCATTTTATACTTATTTTACCTTTCTTATCACATATTACTTATTTCCAATTTATTTTCAAACATATAATAAATAGAAATGATATAGAAAAATTATCATATTATTTATTAGTCTTTTAAAGGGTGTATAAAGTCAATAGAGAACAAGTAAATTTGGACGGATGGAGCACATTTAAGTTCGAGATAGTGAATGTACATTAAATCAACTCATTTTTCGTTTGCTCCGCCAATCTACAATTTATTGTCACGCAAAAGTCGCAAGCTATTGTCTTGTCACATCATTATGCCGTTTTCGTACTTGGAAAACCATGTTGGATGCGTGTCCTCCACACCGTGCTTCCGATTCAGTAACTTGCATGTACCCCTTTCATCACATGCACTTTTTTATAAGCTAAGTTGGAAACATGACAAAATCTCAGTATCTTCGTTTGGTGTTTGAGCCTTTTCATCGATCATTCATGTGTCACTTCGTATCAGTCCCATTATTTGACGTCACTAAAGATCTCCAAGTAGTCAGTCTTAAAAAACAGTGATATGTTTATCCTCCCATTCAATTTAGATGAGTAAGGAGTTTAAAAGAAAAAGAAAAATTTGTTATAGTTGAATCAGGACCATAGTGATGTTGGGAATTTAATTTAGAAATAACAGAAAGAAAGAATAATGAAAAAAAAAGGAGAAGAAATAAGAGTAAGGAAACGAAGGGAGGAGGGTGAACGAAGAAGAAGGGGGATAGTTGAGTACAGATTAAAACTGAGGTAGTATGTTTCAGTTGTTTTTTTCTTTTTATTGTTTTCTTTTTTGTATTTGTAACCTTTTTTTGTTGATTTTGTATTTAAAATGGGACCTACAAATAAATCATGTCAAGTAATAAATAGTTTAGCACATAACGTGTTCTACATGTCAGCGTAATTGATGTACACGCTCCGGTGAATGTATTTATTAGTACCTATTTTTTCAAGTTGGAATGCTCAAATAGGGAAAATATAAGTTCATGTATCGGCTTTGCAAACTGATACAAGTTTAAGTGGCCACGAGGCCATTTGGCCTTTAATAAACTTGTTTTCACACACATATGGTACAAAATGGAAACTATGTTCCTGTGTGTCACGTCCTTAGTCGTTAACTAAGTATATGCGTGGCACTTGACAAGTCGCTCATGATCTTGCACAATTTGATCACGTTCTTGCTATGTCAAGTCGGTCTTACTACGCTCAAGATCGCTAAGGGAATGTTAGAACACAATAGAATTGCCAAAGGAAGTTTTTGTATTAGAGAGAACTTGATTGTTTTGCTTGGTGAATAACAAATGAATAACCCCCTTTATATACTAGTTTCCTAGGGGCTAGTATGTAAATATTAATTGTTGCATAAGTCCCTTATTATTAGTCAATTCTCTAGAATATTCTACATAGCTAGAATCTTCTAAGGACTTTCCTGGCAAATCCGTAGGTTTCTATAGTCTTCCTAGGAAAACCTCTATATTTCTCTAGAACCTTCTCACAAGTGCTACTTTATTTCATTTGTAAGCTTCCACAATCCATTAATATATGCCAAAAGGCACCTACATGGCATGATGATATGGCAGGTCATGACACTCTCCCCCGCCCAATTTTGTGCCGTCCTCGGCACAAATCATCGACACGTACGCTCGCACCTTGCCTTGGTGTTGCCAAAGATCTTTATTTGTTAGCCATGATGCTATATGAAGTGATTCGTCGTTCCATTTCACAAGGTACTGCTCACCTTTCTTCTTACGTTATTTGTACTTTAGACGGCTAGCAATGATGACCACGATCCTCCACCCATCAGATGCCTCTCCTTGCTTGTGGCCTGAATCTCCCCGCGACTCAAACAAGTCTAGAAGCTTCTCAAGAATTGGTTCTATGCTTTCACTCCCTGTTTTGCTACAACCTTACTGGGAAACGTGAACCCTCTGCTTGGTGCATCGTCTGAGTCCGATAGCATGCCATCACTTTGTAACTCGCATCCTCTTCAACTATGTATGTTCAACTTTTCTTGCTACTACCATGCTCCAATTTGCATGATTCCAAGATAGGCTTTGGAATCCCCTACTTTCGGTTAGGTTCCAAGCGCATCCCTCCAATGCAGGCCGTTTCTCTTGTGTCATCCTTATGTGTTTGAGCAAAGTTCCTTATCGTTGCTGCAAGCTTCCCCAACATTGGTCATTCATTTCAATAGTGGTTTACTTTACTATGTTGTTTATTTCTACTATTAATCATTATATTTATCAACCGATGCTAGGTGAAGTTACATATCCTTAAAACCACTTATAAGTTTAATTGTTATCTTATTTTAAGGGTAAACTGTTTTGCGCCCACCATGGGGCTAAGGATAATAGTAATTACCTAGTATTAATTCTCATAACACACTGCTTTACCCTTGTTCTTGTAAGTGTCTTTAATTTCAGGATCAACATGTCAAACTCTCAAGTAGCACCTACCCATACGGATAATGGTCTTGGTTTCCACGGCAAAAATGTTAACATAGCCGCCCCAGGAATCAGAGTTCCTCCAGTCAACCCCGATGGACCTCCGTCTGTGGACCCAATTGACGTCAGCTCCCATATTTCCATTAATGGAAATTTGGGCGTCGACACTAAAAATAGCGTCTGCAGAGATGCTTGAGCAGCCGATTAGATTGCACAAAGCGGTGAAGAAGGTGGAATTAGCCTTCGAATGATATTCAAGATGTTGTATACTCAATAAGCTTCAATAGCATAACTCCAAAATTAGAATCATGCACCAAGCAGAATCGAGCTTAAGTCATCGCAAGAAGTTATTTCATAGAGCTTAATCAGTGCCAAAGAGATCGAATAAGAGAGAATCAGAGACTAATACCACTATCGTAAAAATGCTCGAGGAACTGATGAAGCGAATTGAGACAGGAGAAAATAAGATCGTAAAATGAAAAGAAAGTGGAAACCTATAAGTCCAGGGTAGAACAAATCTCAGGGGCACCACTGGTATTGAAAGGACATGATTCCAAAAAGTTTGTCAAAATGCCTTTCCCCCAAGTGCAGCTCTGAAGCCAATCCAAAAGAAGTTTCGTATGACCGAGATTCCGAAGTATAATGGGACAACAGATCAAAACGAACACATCACCTCATATACGTGCGCCATTAAGGAAAGGACTTGGAAGATGACGAGATTAAATCTGTGTTGCTGAAGAAATTAGAAGAAACTCTATCAAAGGGTGCCATGATATGGTACCACAATTTACTACCTAATTCTATTGATTCATTTGCTATGCTTGCAGATTCTTTTATGGAGGCGCACGTCGGGGCTATTAAGGTTGCAACTTGAATGTCGGACCTATTAAATGTAAGGCAAAAAGACAACAAGATGCTTAGGAAATTCGTATCTCGACTTCAAATGAAACGGATGAATTTGCCATCAGTCGCCGATGATTGGGTTGTTTAACCCTTCACTCAAGGTCTCAACGAACGAAGTTCCACAGCTTCGCAACAATTAAACCAGAATTTGATCTAATATATAGTCGTCACTTGGTCTGATGTATACAATAGATATCAGTCGAAGATTGGGGTCGAAGACGATCAACTAGGGACTCCAAATAGTTCGATATATCCTAACAGGTCCGTGGACAGAGTTAAAAGGGACGTCAATTGGGAACCACTATCGAACAGAGACCGATATCAGCCATACGATGGAGACCAAAGAAATAACGGGTATGGGCGCAACACCATTCGGAATAATAGAAGGAATGATCAAGGACAGAGCTCCCGAGGGCTCATGAGCAACAATGGTTTCGATAGGGATATCGGGTCCAAAGAAGCACCTCGATTGTTAGAATATAACTTCAGCGTAGATGCTTCCGCTATAGGATCGACCATTAGGCATAACAAAGATAATAGGTGGCCTCAACCTCTGCAGAACGATCTGGTCCTGAGAAACCCAAACCAAATATGCAAGTATCATGGCACCCATGGCCATAAAATAGAAGATTGCAGACAGCTAAGAGAGGAAGTGGCTCGATTATTCAACGAGGGGAACCTTCGAGAATTCTTAAGTGATTAAGCCAAGAACCACTTCAAAATAGAGATTCAAACAGACTAAACAAATAGGAAAAGCCATAAATGTTATTCACATGATCATCGGAGGAGTCGATGTTCCTCAAGGACGAGTATTTAAATGCACCAATGTAACGATCACAAGGGAAAAGCGAACTCGGGACTACTTACCAAAGAAACCTTGACTTTCAACGACAAGGATGCAGAAGGGATCGAACAACCTCACAACAACAAATAATATTTATCTTTATGCATAAAATTCAAGCTAAACGTGTGTTATTGATCCAGGTAGCTCGGCAAACATTATTCGATCAAGTGTCATAGAGCAACTCGGCCTCCAAGATCAAATTGTGCCCGCAACTCGAGTACTTAACAGCTTCAACATGGCAAGTGAAACCACTAAAGGGAAAATCATTTTGCCAGTAAATGTGGTCTGGACCATCCAATAAACAAAGTTCCATGTGATCGAGTGTGACATGAGGTATAATGCAGTGCTCGGAAGGCCTTGGATCTATAACATGAGGGCAATGCCCTCGACAGTTCATCAAGTCCTGAAGTTCCCAACATCGGAAGGAATCAAAACGGTGTACGGTGAAAAACCCACCGCCAAAAAAATGTTTGCAATCGAGGAAGTAATACCGGTATCGCCGTATTCAACAACAAAGGGGTCAGAGTTGAAGGGAAAGAAGGAAGTCAAATAGCAACCACATTCACCGGCCTCGGGCCGATCGGAAGAGCAGGAAACTATTGAGGATGATGATTATATAATAACTTAAACCTTTATAATCCTCAATGATTCTGACACAACGAAGTCAATGGTCGAAGAGCTGGAATCATACCGATCGGGTAGATGCTCAATTGAAAGGTATATCTAGGCACGGGGTTAACTTTCGAGATCAAGACAAAACTTATTCAATTTCTTTTAGATAACATAGATTGTTGCATGGTCCTATCTCGATATGAAAGGGATCCCACAAGAGATCACCACCCATCGACTAAGCTTGGACCCGAAGTTCTGCCCGGCAAAACAAAAGAGAAGACCCCAGTCCAAGGTTAAGCATGCATTCATCAAGGACGAGGTAACCAAACTTCTCAAAATAGGGTCCATTGGGGAAGTAAAATATCCCGAATGGTTAGCAAACGTAGTGTTAGTCCCTAAGAAGGGAAATAAACTTAGAATGTGCATAGAATATATGGACTTGAACAAATCCTACCCTAGAGATTCTTTTCCTTTACCAAACAATGATCACATGATCGATGCCACGACCAGCCACGAGATTCTCAGTTTTCTCGATGCCTACTCCGGGTACAATCTAATATGGTTGACCCCAAAGGATCTGGAAAAGATTTCTTTTAACACTAAACGTGGCACTTATTATTATAACGTAATGTTGTTCGGACTAGAGAATGCTAGCACAACTTATCGATGCTTATTAAATCGAATGTTCGGAAAACAAATAGGGAAATCTATGGAAAATTATATTGATGACATGCTAGTTAAGTCCTTAAGAGCAGAGAACCATTTGAAACATTTGTAGGAGACTTTCGACATACTAAAGAGGTACAACATGAAACTTAACCCAGAAAAGTATGCATTCGGGGTCGTCTCGGGCAAGTTTCTCCCCTTCATGCTATCAATCGGGGGATCGAGATCAACCCTGCTAAAATCAAAGCTATCGAGGATATCAAAGTCGTGGATAATGTGAAGGTCGTGCAGAGGCTAACCGAGCGCATAACCGCCCTAGGGTGATTCATCTCGAGATCCTTAGATAGAAGTCACTGCTTTTTCTCAATATTTGAGAAGAAGAACAATTTTTCATGGACCCCGGAATGCCAACAAGCCTTAGAAGAACTAAAACGATATATGTGAAACCGTCTATTGGTTCACACCCCGAAAGAGGATGAGCAACTCTACTTATACTTGGCGGTCTCGAAAATATCGATAAATTGTGTCCTAGTTCAAGTAGAGGAAGGTACACAATTCCCTATTTACTATGATAGTTGGACCTTAGGTGAGGCCGAGACCCGATACCCGCACATAGAGAAATTAGCACTATCTTTAATAAGCGCCTCTAGAAAATTAAAACCATATTTCCAGTGTCACCCAATATGTGTTGTAACCACAAATCCCCTTCGTAATATTTTGCGTAAATTCAAAATTTTGGGGAGATTGGCCAAATGGGTCGGGAACTAAGCGGGTACGATAAATCTTGGTAGACATCATGGCTGACATTACACTAGCCCTCGTACCCAAGGTCGAAAAGGAACTGCTATTAAAATCGGGTACATCATTGGCGGTGCAGATCCTCTTCATAGACGGTGCTTCGAACGTGAAAAGGTCTGGGTTGGGCATAATTTTGAAGCCACCCACGGGTAACATAATTAGATAGTCTATCAAAACCTCCAAGTTAACTAAAAATGAGGCCAAGTATGAGGCGATGATTGCAGGTCTCGAGCTGGCCAAAAGTTTGGAAGCACAGGTCATCGAGGCCAAATATCATTCCCTATTTGTGATAAAACCAAGTCAACAGACCTTTCGAAGTCTGCAAAGTTCGAGTGCATAGATACTTGGACAAACTACAGGTAACTTTACATCGATTTGAAGAATGGACCTTAATACACATACATCGGGAACAAAATAGTGAGGTTGATGCCCTTGCAAACTTGGGGTCATCGATCAAGGATGACAAACTTAATGCGGGGATTATCGTACAACTCTTGAGATCAGTAATCGAAGAAGGCCACGCCGAAATAAACTCCATGAGTTTGACTTGGGATTGGAGGAACAAGTACATTGAATACCTAAAGAACGGGAAACTCCTAACAGATCCAAAGGATCAAGGACTCTATGCACCAAGGCAACACAGCTCACTTTGACCGAGGATGGAACTTTATTTAGGAGGACGTTCGATGGGCCATTAGCGATATGTTTGGGACCAAGAGACACCGACTTATTCCTATGGGAAATTCATGAAGGCATTAGTGGGAACCACTCTAGTGCCGAGTCACTAGTTCACAAAGTCATCACCATCAGGGTACTAGTGGGATGATATGGAAAAAGATATAAAAGAGTTCATTTGAAAATGCGATAAATGTCAAAGATATACGCCAATGATTCACCAGTGTGGGGAGAAGCTCCATTCGATCTTATCCCCGTGGCTGTTCATGAAATAGGGAATGTATATCGTCGGCCATTTACCATCAGCCCCAGGTAAAGCTCAGTTTATTTTGTTTTTGACTAATTATTTTTCTAAGTTTGTTGACGCACAGTCTTTCAGAAATTGAGAGAAAAATAAGTCACAGACTTTATTTGGGACCACATTATATGCCAATTCGGGATGCCTGACGAGATCTTGTGTGACCATGGTAAGCAATTCATGAGCAGCACAGTGACAAAATTTCTCAAGGATCACAAGATTGAAAGGATTCTAACAACTCCATACCATTCCAGCAGTAACGGACAAGCCGAATCAACCAACAAAACCATTATTCAAAATCTTAAGAAAAAATTGACCGATGCTAAGGGAAAATGAAGAGAGATACTACCTAAGGTTCTTTGGGCGTACCATACAATGTCGAAATCCACTACGGGGGCAAAACCGTTCTCTTTGGTCTATGGTGCCGAAACTATTATCCCGATCGAAGTCGGGGAACCTAGACTCAAGTTTTGATATGCGACAGAGGAATCAAATAACGAGGTTATGAACCCAAGCCTAGAATTATTGGATGAAAGAAGCGAGGCCTCCCTCGTCCGATTGGCCGCACAAAAATAATGGATCAAAAGGTACTACAACCGAAGAACCAATTTTCGACACTTCAAAATAGGGGACTTGGTGCTAAAAAGGGTCAACCTCAACACTCGAAACCCAAATTAAGGAAAATTGGGTCCGAACTGGGAAGGACCATATCAGGTCCTCGATATTATCGGGAAGGGGTCCTACAAGCTCGGCACGATGAGTGACGAGCAACTACAAAACTATTAGAATGTATCCCTCCTAAAGTGATACTACTGCTAAGGTACGACCTTCTCCATTTTCATTTATATTCTAAACTAACCAATTTCGATCAGGAACAATGACAGATCCTTCAGCACAAAGTCTTTAGGTCTGAAAGCATACGTTGCACTCTTTTTTCCATATACCGGTTTTGTCCCAATTGAGTATTCACGTGAGGTTTTTAACGAGGCAACCATTGATCGTGCTAACTTAAAACAATTCAACAGTATTTGAGGATTCTTTGCAATTAACCTCGAATACTGGGGGGCATTACCCTTGAATGTCAACTTTTGTTGCATGGAAATTACTTCGTTACAACGGGGTCTCAATAAGTAAATTTTGTAAGGGCTAAACGGTCGAGTGAACCATGCCCATATAGGTTACTTGAGCTCTAACATCAAACATATACGCATGTATAATTGTCTATTGAAAGAAGTATTTTTCCTTGACAACATCTCATGCCTTAGAAAAATTTTCTACATCACAATTTCATATTCAATCTATTGTGTAAACAGACTTAAGGGTTAATCGCAACCGAAGTTCGAACAATTAACCCCTACTTGGGGAATGCTGTCCGAAAAGTAGACGAGATTGAGTTATTAAAATCTCGATATTGAAAGACCTTAAAAAGGCAACCCTCAATTTTATAGGTCACTTCCACCCCACTTGGGGACCGACACTTCGAACAAACTCGAAGTATAATGAGAAAACAAGCCCAAGAGGCAAATCCCAAACTAAAGGCTACGTCCAAATTGACACGGTTCGGAGACGTCCAAATTTTGTAATAAAATAGGCCTTTGAATATTATCATAAACCGGTTAAAAAGGCTACCCTCGGAAACATTAGAAAGTGGTTTGATAGCATCAAACCTCGAAAACCCTAATGGGTACAAAATTTTTCGAACCCTCGAACATAACTTCATTATTTCATGCTAAGAAAGTATAAAGTTTGTGAACGCAAATAATAAACAAAGGAAAAACTTAAAAAGCCGAAAAGGGTAGAAAAAGCTCTATATATACGATCGTTTTACAAAGCCCAGATTGGCCAAATACAAAACTTACAAAAATCATAAGGGCTACTTTCACTTCAAGTTCGAGAAATCCTTCTCACTTGACTAGAAAGCCTAAGGGCTACCTAATTTTGAGTTCGAGAATGTCGTCAGTCAATCATTAAGCCCAAGGGATACTTCTACTCAAGTTCGAATAAATTCTCACTCGGGGAATGTTTTTAAGCCTAATGGTTATTTTTTGCTCTCGATGAAAGATTGTCCTCATTCAAATAAAACCCGAGGGTTCCCTTATTTCTAATCTAATTTGCAGAAATTGTGCCAGTTCAGTCGAATTGCCTAAACCTCAAGCCTATGAATAATAATTTCATAAGGCATAAATGAAGCACAAATTTCATGAGTCAGAAATGAAATAAAAATGCACAAGACAAAAAGAGAGACCTTTATATACGTCAAAAGTTGCTTACAAGGGCAACATGACCCAATTGGAATTCTATGCAAGAAAATCCAAAATAGACCCTAAGCACTTGATCTTCTCCAGGAGCAACATCTTCTCCCTTGGGGTCTTCTCCGCTCTCCGATTCACTCACGCTTCCGGAATTATCATCAACAGAAGAGATAAATGCTTTGGCATCGGGTTCAAGCTTATTTGCATTTTTAATCTCGATAGTAAGATCAAAGCCACGAGCGTGGAGCTCCTCGAGAGTCTCCCTTCAAGATTGACACTTGGCATACTCAACAACCCAGTATGCTCGATTCTGGGCATTATCGGTAACCTCCTTTTCTCGAACTTGAGCAGCTTCGACATCATACCAATAGATAGCCATAATTACCTCAACATTGGCCTTAGCCATCTCAACCTTATATTTTGCTGCTGCACGTTATGTGACCAACTGAGCCTAGAGCTCCTCAATTTTCTTGTCTTTTGCCACTTCTTCTCTTTCATTCTTTGAAGTTGAATAGCCTCTTTCTCTGAGGCAAGGCTATCCATACTTTGCTTCTATGCTATAGCCACTGCCTTCACAATATCTACCTCTCCGCGAAGTTGCCCGATCACCTCATACAGCTGCTGGACCTTTGAGATCAAATTGTTAGCCATCACTCCCAAACCCTTCCTTGATACCTCCAAGTCACTCGAGCCAGCGGCATTATCAACCACAGTGAAACAACCACGGAAAAGATCCTCCTCTCCGTGGTCTCCCTCTACGTGAGGAGTCTTCATGGCTCGAGCCTCCCTAACTTCTTCTTTGTAGAATGAAGGTAGTGAAGGGGAATCTCCGATTTCTATTACCCCAAGTGGGTCACTTGGGCTTTCTTCCTATTTTGAGGAACCTCGGGACCGTCCTCCATAGCTATTTTTGATGCCTTCTCACCCTAAATTGAGGCACCCTCAACTCTAGTCAGCTCAAGGACTCCGGTTGAATCCACTATTGGGCCCCGTCAGATCGAGGCAGAATTTTCCAATTTCGACTGATCTGGTGGCCTTTTGGCCCTCGAAATTAGCTCGTGTTCGAGCCACCAGACCAGAATCATCCTCATTTTCTTCTTCTTCCTCCTCCTATCTTAGGAATGAACTGACTCCATGTACAGCGAAATCATATCCTTCTTGGACTTTCGAGCTACTTTATTTTTAGACTTTGGCCCCTTGGAAGTAGAAGCCCTTTTCCTCTTACTTTCCTTTGTGGGCTTCGGGGAAGGAGTGAGTTATCTTCTTCACCAGATGGGGGCGTCAACAGGACGTCCTTTCCTAGACCTGCAAAATAAAAACAAGTAAAATAGAGGGAAAATCAGGATAACGATCAAATTGTCAAGACATGCGAAAACTTACTGTGGTTTCGGGCCTCCCATAGACCTTTTGACAATTCGCGCCATGCGTACTCAGCGTGTTTTGATGTCGACACTAGGCTCCTGATCCAGTTCTCGAGATCGGACCCGGCATCCAGGCAACGGCTGCACCAAATAAAATGCTGGTAAGAAAAGATGAAAAAGTGGAGATAATAAACAAAAGTTAAAAGATGGAATTATACTTACGTTTCATATTCCATTTCTTCGAAAATGGCATGCTTTCGGCCGGGATCAGGTCCGTGGTCTTTACTTTAACAATCTGGCACATCCAACCCCGGTCCTTGTCATCATCTATGCTCAAGAAGGCCATCTTATTGGCCCGACACTGAAGCTTTACTAATCCTCCATGATAAACTCGGGAGCTATACAGGCAAATGAGATGGTCGAGGGTGAAGGGAAGACCCTCGACTTTGCTCATAAAAAATCGAAGCATTATGACTATCCTCCAAAAAAAAGGATAAATTTGGTCAAAGGTAACCACTTACTTCTTGCAGATGTCCACGATAATTGAATCTAGAGGATCCAATGTGAAAGGGTAGGTGTCAACACTCAGAAACCCCTCCTCATATGCGGTGATTGATTTCGCAGGCGAGGGCACCACCACGTGCTTATTTGCCCAGTTGCAATCCATTTTAATTTTTTTTAGGAGGTCACCGGTGATTGTACATATGAACCTCGACATTGGCTCGCATCATCCTGGAAGCGAGGGGGGTCTTTTCAATATTAAAGTCAAAGTCAAGAACGCACGGTAGAGGAAAGAATTCTTTAGGGTGTGGCTCCGTTGCTAGTTGAGATGAGGAGGTTTTCTCTTTGTGCGGAACAATTTTTGAGGTGTTAGCCATTTTTGTGAACAAGGAAGAACGTGGATTAGGATATTTGATATTTTGGAAAAAAGAAGTTAGCAATGAAACTTGAATATTTGCAGATAACGAACTTGAAGGATTCAAGGAGTTTTGAAGATTAGAGCAGAAGAGATTAAAATTAATGTTTGAAAGAGTGGAAAAGAGGCCTATTTATAGGTTTCACGGCGACGGTTCAGAGGTTATAGTGGCCGACCTGACTAACGCGCCTTAAATACTTGGGAAATTGAACCGATTGGATGTTTTGGTCACTTATGTCACGGTGATAACATAATGACAAATCGGGATAAAGATCGAGGACTCAATTCGTTTCTTGTCATTTTACTCCAAAAACGAGGGGACTATCTGTATACGGTAAAAATCGGGTCCACCTGATTTCACTGATTAACCGGGACTATGGGGATAGGTCGAAGATCGGCCCCATAGCATGTCAGACCGAGACACAAGGATAAGGCACCGAGTTCGGGATTCGAGGTACCTGTCGAGATCGAGACCAGTATGATCGAGATTGAGCTCGAGCAAGACCGAAGATAACATAATAACGAAAAGGTGAAATATATGTGACTGGTTGAGAATTACAGTAGAAATCTCGGAAAAAATCAAGTCAAGGATGGTTATTTAACTAATCGTGAGTTTTCCTTTAGTAAATAGAACTATACCGTAAATATGATTTCTCTACTATATAAAGAGGGTCGTAACCATTTGTAATCATCTTACATTCATGCATATCAAAGCAATACAATACACTTTTTCTCTCATACTCTCTTGTTCATCAGTTTACTTCATAACTTCACTCTCACTCACTCAGTTCGAATGCGACCTAGCTTGAGGGCTGAATAGCATTTCAATACTAGTTTGCTTTACTTTATTATTTATTTGTACTATTAATCATCATATTTATCAACTGGTGCCAGGTAAAATTACATATCTTTAAAACCAATTACATATGAGTTTAATTGTTATCCGATTTTAAGAATAAAAAAAGGTAATAAGATTGAGAAATCAAAGAATATAAAAGCAATTAATTCAAGTAACTCTTATACTAATGTTCTTAAAGGGAGTGCAAAAGGCTGAAATGACAATTAAATGGGATATGAGGGAGTACATGTAGCAAGGACTAATCAAACTCACTTCAATTTATTGCTCTCCTATATTATGAGCTGTTCACTGGAGTGAAACGTGCACTCTATAAATATGGTTGCCCAACCCAACATACAATCTCCCACCATTATTGAGGCGTATACACGACTGACATCAAATTTCACAACTATGGCTTCTAATTACTATTTTTTTCACACTCTCACCACTCTACTCATTACTCCATTAGTTCTTGGCACACTCTGTGTCATTTTCCCCTTCTTTTGCATCTTTAGGATCGTGTTTTTTCTTTGTCGGCTTGTGATAAATGAGAACATGAAAGGAAAAGTTGTTCTCATCACTGGTGCTTCATCAGGAATTGGGGAGGTTCGCCGTCCTACGCGTTTTTCTTTCTTTCTTTCTTCCTTCCTTTTTTTTAAGTTTAAAAAATCTCATTAGACATAATCTTTTCGTGCATGGTTTATGTAGGGAAGTTTGTAATATGGAAGTGGTTTTTATGGGGAAAAAAACATTTCTGTTATGAAAAGGTTTCGAATTTTTGAAAAAATATGTTTATATATAGTCGTAGTAAACAAGAATGTTGTTCCTTATCCTTGAGGTGTCAGTTGATACTCCTTCGCCATAATATTTTATTACGTAGATTACTAAAGTCCTGTTATTGCATATATACTAAAATTCCCTTGAATTTTTCACTGTATTTACTATTTTAATTATTTTTAATGTATGTATACTATATATTAAACGTAATTCGATATTTTTTTCTTCTTATGGATACAGTTTTAGAAAATTTTATTTGTGGATTAATAGGAATTGGCTTATGAATATGCAAGAAGAGGTTCTTCAATAGTAATAGTGGCGAGAAGGGAGGAGCAGCTTCGAAAAGTAGCGGACAAGGCAAGGAGCTTAGGGTCTCCGGATGTGCTTTCTATAAGAGCTGATGTATCCAACGTTGACGACTGCAAGCGACTTGTTGATCAAACTATCAATCATTTCGGTCATTGTAATTAGCTATTCTGATTTCCAATTTATTAGC
This sequence comes from Nicotiana glauca, assembly GCA_026770625.1. Lineage (NCBI taxonomy): Eukaryota > Viridiplantae > Streptophyta > Magnoliopsida > Solanales > Solanaceae > Nicotiana > Nicotiana glauca. Next base: position 73,531 of record MU745355.1, read on the forward strand.
ATATATTAAGCTTATTGAAAGGCACGGCTCAATGATCTTTGACAAAACCATATTAAGAGGCTCTTAAATTTATTTTATAAAATTTGTACATTAACACAAAATTTGCTTTCTAAATAACAAATTAATCATTTAAGACAAAAAATAGCGAGTTTCAAAAATAAATATAGGAAGAAGAGCATAGAGAATAAAGTGGTGGATTATCGAACGTGGAGGTACGAGATTTTCATAACAATAGTAAAAGCAGCAGTAATAGTAGCGTACACAGTAGATTTGGGGCTTTCAAATTTTTGGAGCCTAAGGCAACGGCCTAATTGGCCTACCCTTAGGGCCGTTCCTACTTATTGATCTTGATACATAGATTTACATGTTATTGTAGGTCAAATAGTGTAAAATTACTTGCACTATCATTTCACATGACATAAACTCTAGTATTAAAATAAGAAGGGAAGATTAAAGTAGACTAATAGAGTAAAATCCTTGACATTGTAAGTTAAATCCGAATAGGAAGAGTATAGTCTTACGATATTTTTTATTGCCATAATTAACTACGTACGCGGTAAAAGAGGTTAATAATTACATGCATGCAGTGGATCATCTCGTCAACAATGCTGGAATATCCTCTGTGTGCTCTATCAATGATGCGACGGACATTACGAAGTTTACATCTGTTATGGTAATGTTTACGTAGGCATCATTTCAAAATTAATAGGAGTTCTATTCTATTAAAAAAAAAAAGGTAGAACTATTTCCTTGAAGGTTTTTGAAAATAAATAAAGTAAAACTAATTTTCGTAACTATTTTTTGCCTATTGTTGCATGATAAAAGGATATCAACTTCTGGGGATCTGTTTACCCAACTTACTTTGCAATTCCTCATCTGAAGAAGACAAGAGGGAAGGTGTTTGTCAATTCTTCATCCGTTGCAATTTTGCACCCGCCATCTTTAAGCTTCTATACTGTAAGAAACCACTTTTAGTGTTATTTAATTTACTGATCCCCTTAATTAACTAATTAATTCTTCTCTTTATATTAATTATATATATATATATATATATATATATATATATATATATATTGTTGTTATGTTAATTTACAGGCGAGTAAAGCTGCATTAATAGGCTTTTACGAGACTATGAGACTTGAATTGGCTCCGGAAATATCAATTACCATTGCAACGTTAGGATTTACTGATTCGGAAATAATACGAGGAAAGCACCTAAAAGATGGGGTTTTGCAAGTTGAATCAGAATTAGCTAATGTAAGACAACCAACCATTTCACTGTTTATTTTCTCAATTTATATGGCCGTTTAGTTGGTTAACAACTTGAAGGATGGGCTTACAATCCCTGTTACTCCCTCTATCTCAATTTATGAGAACTTGTTTGACTGGGCACGAAATTTAACAAAAAATGAAGATTTTTTAAATTTTTGATCTTATACAAGTCCAAAAGGGGACAAGAGCATTTGTGTGGTTATAAAAATTTCTCATTAATGGTACAATTGTAAGTTTAAGCTAAACTGTTACCAAATTTAGAAATAGTTCATTCTTTTTAGAATGGATCGAAAAGGAAATAAGTTCGCATAAATTGGAACAAAGGGAGTATTTAATTACCTATTTTTTTGTTACTGAATCTGGGATTAGCCTAACTATTCTAATCCCTCCTAAAGTTTAACTTCTATACACTTTTCACATCACCTAATAAAAGATATTTACAAGTAATTCACAAAAGTGGAATAAGATGGAAAATAAAATAAAAATGTACTTTTCCGATTTCTATTTACTTGTCATGTTAGCTTTTGTACATTCTTTATAGTAGTAAATATTATTTGACTTAGTTATTTTTTTGTCTCTTGATAGTAAATGTTCACTCTATTTATTCTAAATGATAAATATTTGAAACATAAGGTAAGAATTCTGTATTTTATTAGTGTGTATAAATTAAATATTCTACTCTAATCATGATCAAGGACTAAAAGAGAAGAATGAAATATTCTGGAAAAAATACTCATACACAAGTTAAGTAACCTTGGTCATGAAATATTTATTACAGTATTGACTTATGAACTTGTACCTTTCACATCGCCCACAGCAAGGCTTTTTATCCTTTTTCCCAGCAACCTTAGTGATGGTAATAAATGTTCAGGAGTAATCCCGGACGAATTTACTTTTTTATTTTTGTCTAAAATAAGTATTTATTTATATAATCAAGATAAAATTTAATTTATTTTTAAAAAATTATTTTTATATATGTATCCCTAAAAAGTCTTTTACTCCTCACATTAAATTATGTTGCAACATTTAACTAAGGGTAATTTAGCCATACTAAGTGTCTATATAATTTAGCTAAACTGGCGACCAAAAGTTTCAAACTTTCCTTCCAGATTCTAAATTTACTAACAACTCAAATTTTAGGTAAGCAGTAAATTTTTAGGTTTATTACTAATCAGTGTTCAAATAGTATCTATTTATATTTGCAGAATGTTGTTGTTCTCCCAGTTGTCAGTTCTAGTGACTGTGCAAAATCAATTGTAAGTGCAATATGCCGGAAAAAGAGATATATTACAGAGCCAAAATATTTTTGGATGCTGTTTTTCGCCAAAACTGCGTGCCCTCAAGCGTTTGAATGGTATTATCGTACATTTATGTCGAATTTGTGTACCGGTGGTTTACAATCACAAGGCAAGAAAGCATAAAGAAGTGAAACAAGAATTGAGTGGATATGTAACTGATGTTCTTGCTCTTATTATGTTAAGTAGCTGGGTTAGCTTGCGACTATATTTATGTTACTGTAAACTTTTCTATGAAGATTTTACTCTTTTATCATGATCTAGAGTGAACCCTTACTAATTTTGACAAATAGTTTTAAAAACCTCTGCACATGATTATGCGAAATCATGGGGGTATTGGAGTTTTTCTAGAGCTGTCTGTCATTTTTGGTGTTTTTGGTTTTGGTGTGAATTGGCGTGCACATAAATTCGTGTGAAGAGTATTTTGTCACTGGGAGAGAAGTGGTTTATGGGGTGCTTGGAAGAGAATGGGCCACGCAGGCCTAGAGATATTTTGGGAGAAATTTAAAAATAATCATATTTATAACTGGTCGTTCAAAAATAGCTCTGTTTCAAAAGTAGTCGAAATTTAGCCACTTTTCATGTAAAGATAAATTTGAGCGAAAACACTGTTCAAAATCCGAAAAATACGTCAGTATATTATATTGGAGTTCCAGCATAAGTATGCTTGAACTCCAGCATATTATACTGGATTTCCAGGATAAGCATGCTGGAACTCCAGCATAATATGGAGTTCCAGCATAAGTACACTAGAACTCCAGCATAATATACTGACGCTCCAGCAAGTATAATTGTCGAATATAATATACTGGAGTTTGGAGCACCGGTGCTCCAGTCTCCAGTATATTATACTGGAGTCAGCAAAGTACACCGGTCCAGCAAAATATGCTGGAGCTCATACACAGGTGCACCGAACTCCAGTATATTATGCTGGACCGATCTCTGTTGCAGTTAAATAGTGGCTATTTTTTATTGACTTCGTAAACACTGGCTATTTTTGAATGACCAGTCCGAAAACTGACTATACTGTGCTATTTTTGGAGGCAAGTTCGCCTAAGCCCCAAGTTCGCTCGGAAGGGGCCAACTAAGGTGGAAAAAGTTGAAAAATAACAATGGCTAATTAGTTTTCGGATTGGTCATTCAAAAATAACCAGCGTTAGCAAAGTAATTGAAAAATAACAACTATGTTGCTACAACACGAAAAGTTCCAGCATAATATATTGGAGATCGGTGCACCTATGTATAAACTTCCAGCACATTATGCTGGAACTCCAACACCCGAAAGTTCCAGCATAATATACTGGAGATTGGAGCACCTGTGTATGAATTTCCAGCATATTATGATGGACCGATATACTAGAGCTCCAATATACTTATGCTAAAACTCCAGTATATTATAGTGGAGCTCCAATATATTATACTGGAGTTCCAGTATATACTGAAATTCCAGTATATTATGCTGGATTATTTTTGGATTTTGAATAGTGTTTTCGTTCAGATTTATCTTTACATGAAAAATTGCTAAATTTCGGTTACTTTTGAAACTTTGGCTATATTTAAATGGCCACTTGTAAATCTGATTATTTTTGTAAAAATGGCGTGTAGTAGCCACTAATTAAGGAGGTCTTTAATTTTTATCCACTTATTATAATGCTCAGCAAAAATAGCTACTACTAATAGGAAAAAGACAGTTTTACTCTTTCTTCCCTTGCTTTTCTTCCCAAACCCTCACTTCTCTCTCTGCGTGCCTTCGAATCTTTTGGTAGGCCGAAATTTGGATCAAACACGGTTTTGTCTGATGGAAAGTGTATTCCTTCACAATTTGTCTTTCATTGTCATGGTTTGCTTCGGACATTTAATGGTCGGGTGGCAGTTTCTGATTGGTATATTGAGTTTTTTTCTCTGGATGGTATATCTTGGCAACTTACTGTTTCAACAGTCTGATTGAATATTAGTACCTTGTGCTGTTAGTTCGAGTCCTTTAGATGGTTGACAAGGAAACTGAAATATTTTCTTTAATAAACTCTTCTCTTGTAGAAGAACTGAACACTTATTTTCTGCAATGTTAATAAATGTATGTAATAGCAGACTTAAGGACTGCATGTATTTAACTTTTGAACCTGCATTTCAAACTTAAGGACTCCTGTTCTTAACGTTTGAACTTTGAACTCAAAGTTAAAGGCTATCTGTCCTTAACTTTTGAACGTATTATTCAAACTTAAGGACTGTCTTTCCATAACTTTTTAACCTGCAAGTCAAACTTAAGGGCTCATGTCCTTAACGTTTGAACTTGAAACTCAAAGTTAAGGACAGACAGTCCTTAAGTTTTGAACTTGAAACAATTACTTAAGGACTGCAAGTCCTTAAGTTTTGAACTTGAAACTATAAGTTAAAGACTGTCTGTCCTTAACTTTTGAACCTGAAACTCAAAGTTAAGGACAGAAAGTCTTTAAGTTTTGAACTTGAAACAATAACTTAAGGACTGCATGTCCTTAAGTTTTGAACTTGAAACTATAAGTTAAGGACTGTCTATCCTTATCTTTTGAACCTACATGTCAAACTTAAGAATTCATGTCCTTAACTTTTGTAAAGTTGAGGACAGACAGTCCTTAAGTTTTGAACTTTGAACTCAAAGTTAAAGATTGCATGTGTCATGGTTTGCTTCGGACATTTAATGGTCGGGTGGCAGTTTCTGATTGGTATATTGAGTTTTTTTCTTCTTGTTGCTGGATGGTATATCTTGGCAACTTACTGTTTCAACAATCTGATTGAATATTAGGACCTTGTGCTGGTAGTTCGAGTCCTTTAGGTGGTTGACAAGGAAACTGAAATGTTTTCTTTAATAAACTCTTCTCTTGTAGAAGAACTGGATACTTATTTTCTGCAATGTTAATAAATTGTATGTAATAGCAGAAGACTTCGGACATATAACTTTGAAATCCTGAACTTAGAGTTCCAAGTTCAAAAGTTAAGGACTTATAGTCCTGAAGTCCTGAACTTAGAGTTACAGGCTAAAAAGTTAAGGACATGTAATCCTAAAGTTAAGGACATGAGCAAAAGGGTATTTTCGTCCGGGCAGTTAAAGTTTATTAAATCAGTGGCTAAAGGCTAAAGACATTTAAAACACTGGCTTTAAAATAACGACATGAGCTGTTAGTTGCTATTTGTGCACATCACAGATTATTTTTTAAGTCACTGGGTTAATTGAATTGCATCTATACCCGCTTTTTGTGCCACATTTTAACCTGTGCCCGCTTTGCAAAAAAATTACAAGCGTACCCGCTTTTTCGCATAACTTCAGCACACGAGGCTGAAGTAGCAAAGACAATCACACAAAACTTCAGCATTTTAGTAGCCGGGCCTGAAGTTCAGCTCTAAAGCTGAAGTTTTTATTTTATAACTCGCGAACTTCAACTCTAGAGCTGAAGTTTTATTTTATAAGTTTTTGTTTAGTAACCGGGAAACTTCAGCTCGAAAGCTGAAGTTTGCCAGTTATAAAATAAAAACTTCAGCTCTAGAGCAAGTTTCTATGTTGTAACTAGGAAACTTCAGCTCTACAACTGAAGTTTCTATGTTGTAACTAGAAAACTTCAGCTCTAGAGCTGAAGTTTGCCAGTTATAAAATAAAAACTTCAGCTCTAGAGCTGAAGTTTTTCAGTTATAAAATAAAATTTATTTAGTAACTCGGAAACTTCAGCTCTAGAGCTGAAGTTTTCAAGTTATAAAATAAAAACTTCAGCTTTAGAGCTGAAGTTTGCCAGTTATAAAATAAAAACTTCAGCTAGAGCTGAAGTTTCCCAGTTATAAAATAAAAACTTCAGCTCTAGAGCTGAAGTTCTTATTTAGTAACCCGTAAACTTCAGCTCTAGTTATAAAATAAAAACTTCAGCTCTAGAGCTGAAGTTTTTGTTTAGTAACCCGGAAACTTCAGCGCTCTAGAGCTGAAGTTTTTGTTTAGTAACCCGGAAACTTCAGCGCTCTAGAGCTGAAGTTTCTTAGTTATAAAGGGAAGCTGAAATTTTTTAAAAAATGGGTACGGATGCAAACAAAAAGACAAAACGGTTATAGGTTAAAAGGGGGCGCCCAAATAGGACGCCCCGTGCAATTTTTACGTTAATTGTTTTCTGAGAAAATTACGGCCCAGAACCGTTCAGCCATCTAATTTAGAAAAATTGGCCCAATTCCCTTATTCTTACCAGTTTTAGCCTAATTTATATAGATTATTAAATTCTTTTTTCAGCAGCCTAAGGCTGGCTGGTGGGCTAAGATGTCCCGATCCCGTCTTGGCCCGACCTAATTTCGATATGGAATTTTTTCCATTCTTATACATTATTGAAAATTTTATTACAAAATTATCCTATCTACATAATATTATTTATAAAATATATATATTTCACCTTAAAAATTCCCAATCCATTATTAATGCTTTCAATTAAGGGATTTAATTATACCCATTTTCTTTTTTCTCTGGATCTTTAAATCAGAAAGAGGGAATGGATATGGGTTTGCGTTTGGATATGATGCCGGAATAAAAGTGGAAACCTCTCTACTTTCTGATAATTAGACATTTCAAATGCTTTCGTCTTTTTCCGTAAGAGTATTTTTCTCCAATCTCAAACTGATTTTTTTTTATATCACATAAAAGTAAATTGCAAAATTAGCAAACTGAAAAGGAACATATAAGAGAGGTGAATTAAGCCAATAATTTCAAAAGTTGAATTTTCTTTTCCCGAACAAAGTGTATGTAATACAGTAGAATTTGGGACGAATTTTAACAAGATCTAAAGGAGAACTTCTACTGAATCTAAACTTCATTGCATATTTATATTCAAACTAAATACGTAAAATCTCTATCTCTAAGAAATATATATGGTATATCAACATATAAGTAAAAAACTTATCCTCAACTTTCATACATTATTTCTATCAAGTTATCTACAACTACAATATCATACTACTTAAATACAATTTTATACAAATTATATGCAATATGTCTTTTGTATATTTTGTATCTGATTTATACATAGTAAAATAAATTTTATACAACTAATTATATATTACAACTTATATACAATTTAACTACAACTTTCATAAATAATTCCTACTCAGCTGTATACAACTATAATATCATGCCACTTAAATACAATTTTATACAATATGTCTTTTGTATATTTTGTATATGATTTATACATAATAAAAACAAATTCCATACAACTAATTATATATTTACTACTTATCTACAACTTTCATATATTATTTCTACCTTGTTATATACAACTACAATATCATACAACTTAAATATAATTTTTCTACAATATTGTTCAACTTTTATTTTATATATATATATATATATATATATATATATATATATATATATATAATTTTTTTTTACAATTATACTATAACTTTTCGACAATTTCGTAAGTATAATGTATGTCATGCCTTCTTCAAGTTTAAATTTGAAATTCATCCAAAATCAAGTCTAATCTTTACCAAAGCACCCTCAAAATTGAGATATAAACTCCAAACAATATTCTCAATTGTTTGCAACAACACCCAATCCAAACTAATAATGGTTTTTGAAAACCCAAATTCGAATACAAAGCTTCAATACTTTTTAATGGTTGTCAATGGTGGAGAGCCAAACACCTTCCCGATTTATTGATTGACAGTTTTAATTTGAACACCAATTGTACAATATTACTGAAATTTGAACACCAATTGTGCAATACAATACTGGAATTATATTATTGTTTATCGCAACGAAACTGAACGTCTTTGTAAAATTGTCAAATTCTGTCAGATTGCAATAGTTTGTTTTTTTCATTTAAAACGTTGAAAATTTCAACTGCTAAGTCCTTTGTTATTGTTTTGTAATAGTTCTCTCCAAAAATGGTAGGGAAAAGGTAAGGAAAAGGCAAGAAGAATGATTGCTTGTGAGATGGATTGAAACGTTTGGCAAGTGGAAGATATGTCAGAGTTATTTTTAGGATACTAATTATTATTATCAATTCTTTTAAAATGTAGATAAATAATAATTGAGTATATAAAATGTAATTATAGCATAACTTGAATATGGAAGATAATATAATTTCATATAGTGTATAGGAATGTAAAAATTCTTTTCGATATTAGTCCTACCCCAGTCCTGCGATAATAGTGGGGGATGGATATGCGAGTATCAGGGAGCAAGGATTGGTTAAAATATCATGGTATTGCCAGTTTTCACACTGGTCAATGAAAAATAGCCAGCGTTTACCAAGTCAATGAAAAATAGCCAGCGTTTACCAAGTCAATGAAAAATAGCCACTATTTTGCTGCAACAGGGACCGATCCAGTATAATATACGGGAGTTCTGGTGCATTTGTGTACGAACTCCAGCATATTATGCTGGATCGGTATACTTTGCTAACTCCTGTAAAATTTGCGGGAGACTGGAGCACCAGTGCTCCAAACTCCAGTATATTATACTGGACAATTATACTTGCTGGAACTCCCGTAAAATTTGCGGGAGTTCCAGCATAATTATGCTTGAACTCCTGTAAAATTTGCGGGAGTTCCAGCATAGTTATCCTGGAACTCCCGTAAAATTTACGGGAGTTCAAGCATACTTATGCTGGAACTCCCGTAAAATTTGCGGGCGTATTTTTTCGAATTTTAAACAGTGTTTTCGCTCAGATTTAAAGTGGCTAAATTTCGATGACTTTTGAAACTTGGCTATTTTTCAAGGACCAGTGGTAAATCTGGCTATTTTTGAATTTCTCCCTCAGGATTGTTTAGTCATGACTGGACCAGCCCATTCGGCCCTTCAAAAATCTCAGCCCAGAACAGGTCCTATTTCGGCTCAATTTAAAAAAAATTATTCTTTTTTTTAAAAAGGGAAGAAATTCAAAAGTAGCCAGATCTATAAGTGGCCGTTAAAAAATAGCCACGATTTCAAAAGTAATCAAAATTAGCCATGTAAAAATAAATTTGAACGTAAACACTCTTCAAAATCCGGAAAATTCAGTATATTATACTGGAGTTTTAGCATAATATACTGGAATTCCAGTATAATATATCGGTCCAACATAATATACTGAAGTTCATACACGTGTGCTCCAATCTCCAGTATATTATGCTTGAACTTTTCGCATTTTGGAGTTCCAGCATAATATGCTGGAAGTTCATACACAGATGGATTTATCTCCAGTATATTATGCTGGAACTTTCCGAGTTGTAGCAAAATAATGACTATTTTTTAATAATTTTGCAAACGCTGGTTATTTTTCAATTACCACTCCAAAAACTAGCTAGGCCGTGCGATTTTTACCAAAAAAAAATTCTTTTTTTTTTTTGTGTGTGTGGGTAGAAATGGCCGTTGGGCGATGGTAATATTGTCCCCCCAACCCCCTAATCATCCCTACTCTTCTTAATTTACTTTTAACCCTTACATTTATAGAATTATATTTTAGCCCTAATTTGAAACAATAAATAAACCTTCTCTTCTTTTTCTTTTTTATTTTCTCACATAAATATTTCTACTATCTCGGTAATCTCTCTATCTCTCTCTAAAATTCTGATGATTATTGAAAATATTTATTTAACAATTACTCCCTCCGTTCCAGTTTATGTGAACCTATTTCCTTTTTGGTCCGTTCCAAAAAGAATGATCCCTTTCTAAACTTGAAAACAATTTAGCTTAAACTTACAATTCTATCCTTAATGAGAAATTTTATATCTGCAGAAATATTCTGGGCTCCTTTTTGACTTGTTTAGAACCACAAATCTCAAAAATCTTCATTTTTTCTTAAATTCCATGCCCAATCAAACAGTTCACATAAATTGTAACAGAGCGAATATTATCTATTATTTAAAAATTAAGAGTGAAATTGGTAACTAGCTTCGGAATTGAGCCAGTTTCAACTATCAACTTCATTTATATGTTGGCGCGTTTGTTACACTCATTCTATCTTTATTTCTTTTTTATTCTTGTTTAATTTTAATTATCGTAGTTAATTTTATTATTTTAAATTATAAAGTATTATTAGTTGCTACTCGCATAATTTTCGTTGATTTAGAGGTAACCAGACTAAGGAAAGAGTATGTGAATCTAGTAATCTTATAAATGATTATGCTTAGACGTAATTTCTTATTATAATATTAATTTGAATGAGTAGTTACTAAATCATTATATTAATTACTTATTGCACAATTTGTTGAATATAATATACAAGAAAACTTAGATTGTGAACACTCATTAATCCAAATGCAACAACAGCTTAGAGTCAATCTCAATCTAAAGCTCTTATACTTTCACTATAATAGAGCTCTAGTAAAACGAGAACCAATATCACCTGTAGGAGTGCCAAAATGGTTTTAAAAAAAACAGTTAACTATCCATATTATCCATTAAAAATGGATTGGATAATGAACTTTTTTAAAAACGGGTCAAATATGGATAAGAACTATATTATCCATTTAGAAAATGGATAACCAATGAGTAACAAATGGATACTAGTCTAACTTTTATATTTGTAAATCCTCAAATTGGGGGTTCCTCAAGTTAGGGAGACTAAGAATTCTCCCAAAAATGATCATATACAAGAAGTCATGGATAATATGGGTATACTATATTATCTGCCGGAAAACTTATTTTTTTACCGTATTAAATATGGGTCGGATCGGATAATTGATCCATTTTTTAATTACTCGTTTTCGACCTGAACCATATCCTAACCGATCCACCTGTTTGCCACTCCTTATTCACTTGCATGACACTTCTTTACTGAGGATAAGGCAAAACAAAGTAGTTATTTGTAATGAGTGTAAAGAAGTTTAACTGTTTCAAACTAGAAATAATCAAGGGCGAGACGGGAAGTTTAATTAGATACATGAAAAGGTGTCACAAACAAATGTGTTATGCATGTAAGGCTGCCTAGGGATGTGCATTCGAATCGGTTTATCGATAAACGAATCGATTATATGTTATCGAAATCGAAATCGAAATCGAAAAAATCGAAACCTTATTGAAACGATAACGTTTTGCATATGTACAAATCGATAATCGATAAGGGTCAAAATCGAATCGATAAATCGAATGCACACCCCTAGACTGTAGACACTTGTTAAATGAGTAATTACATATTTGTGTAGATTAATATAACATACAGAATGTATATATATTCTGCTACTATTTTGAAAGCGGCTATACAATATTATTTTCCCTATTCTATACCATTTCCTTTACCCTAAGTCCCTTACCCTATTATTTCCTCTACCACATTTAAGGAATGATCATATTTAAAGATCAAGGGAATGAAGTTCAAATTAATGGAAACAGAATTAGCCGTGATGATGCATTTTTTTTATACCGTTGGAGTGTTGGTGGCATATATTTGATCCCTTACTTTAGTTTTGTTGCATGTGCTTGTTGACACAATTTTTATATTATAAATGGTATTCGTCTTATTTTAACTTCTTTTTGTCCATATTAGTTAGGCGCGTTTATAGCGATATACTTTTCGTGGAATTCCGCAAAATTTCTTATTGGTGTAATCGATAACCGAATCGATAAGCCCCCAAAATCGAGAAATCGAAATCGAAAAAATCAAAACCTTATTGAAACGATAACGATAAGCATATGTACAAATCGATAATCGATAAGTAATTATCGATAAGGGTCAAAATCGAATTGATAAATCGAATGCACACCCCTAAAGCTGCCCAGGGGGAGAGGTGGGAGGATGCTGTTGCTACTGAGTCGGTATAGGGTTCTTATAGTATACACCCACAAATTAACCCTTTCACGAGAGGACTTTTGATATATGACAAAAAAATCTAAAAAATTAGCAATATAATTAGTAGATGTTGAGGGGTTACCTTTCAGTTTTTCTTCATTTTCGGATTTTGTTCATTTCATACAAGATCAATATAATCCAACTTATACGGGTAAAGATTAACAGTTAGAAGTGATATTTTTAAATTTTCTAAATAAATATTAATAATATTTGTGCTATTTATTTTAATATTTAGAATGTAAAATCTCTATCACTTCTGACATAGGGAGTAGTACTACTGGTCATGATTAGTTAACACTCGCGTGTCATTGGATAGATAGAAACTTGGTAATGCAAAAATATAATTTAATGTATAAATATATTGATGAAAGGCACACCGAAGAATTTATTATAAAAATATTTTTAGATATTAATAATAAAATTTGACTATTTCCTTAGATAATGTTTCTAGTAATACTAGCGCCATAGGAATTTTACAAACTAAATACGCACTATCCTTTTCTGGTAATTTTTATATTAGATGTGCATGTAATTTTTATAACCTAGTTGTAAAGAACAACCTAGAGTTATTTAGGGGGATTTAAATTTTTAAGACACTTCAAAATTTATACAAATTTTTAAGACAAAAGTGTTAAGAATAGGGTAGAAGGGACACTTTTGTGATTAGAGTTAATGACATAATTTTTAAACCCCCCAAAATTTTTTTATTTACAAAAACGTCCCCCTCTTACTCCACCCCGATGGATGTTTCAAACATCCCGGGGATGTTTCGAACTTCACGGGAGATGTTTCAAACATCACATGAGATGTTTCATTTTTCCCGATGGATCTTTCAAATATCTTGAGAGATGTTTCAACATCAGGGGGTTGTTTCAAACAACCCGATGGATGTTTCAAACATCCCGGGAGATGTTTCAAACATCGTGATGGATATTTCAAACATCCTGATGGATGTTTCAAATAATTCGAGAGATGTTTCAAACATTCCGGGGATGTTTTAAACATCCCGAGATATGTTTCAAACATCACGAGGAGATGTTTTGAACATCCATGGAGATGTTTCAGCAGAATACTCATTAATGGGGATGCCTTAAAATTTCTCAAGGGTATTTTGAAAAATACTCACTTTGTAAAATTTCATATTTTTCTCTTTCTCTTGTATATTTTAAACCAAAGATAAAATAAAAAAAGGAAGAAGAAAATGAAATTATAAGATGAAGAGGGAAAGAAGAAAAAGACCAAGAAGAAAATGAAGAAGAACAAGAATATGAGATACCTGAACTACCTGCAACAACAACAAAATTGAAGAGAAAGCAAGGAAGAAGAATGAGAGAATGAGAAAGAAGCAAGAAGAGGGAAATGAAAATTTGACATAATTTGAATGAGTATGGTTTTTGGAACAATTTTAATATTACATGCAACTTTTGTTGTTCTTAATTTGACCCCCGAACTCCTTTAATTACACGTTTTTTGTTAACCAAAAAATGTGTCCTATATTCTTCCACAAGACTTGAGAAGTCTTTTTTACCTCTTTTTTCCAGTTATTTACCTATACTCCTGATAGAATTTTACTTGCTATTTCTGTCACGACCCCAATTTTTCACTTAAGAATGCCGTGATGGCGCCTAGTATAAGACTAGGCAAGCCTAGCATTCATTGATAGCTTAACATAATTAATAACTAAGATAATAAGATAATTCGATAAAACCCATAATAACTCCAAAACAGAACATCTGCAACAAAATTTTGTGGAACTGAGTCATAAGCTCTAAGAAATATACTGAAAATCTCTAGTACAACACTGTCTAAGTAAAAAGTAAAGAATAGTAAAAGTAAGGACAAAAGGTGACTCTGAGGCCTGCAAGCGTCAAACAGCTATATCTTGAAGTCTCCAAAATGTATGGTCGAATCACTGATGCCTAGCCTGAGATGAAGTACCTAAATCTGGACAAAAATATGCAGAAGCACAGTATGAGTACACCACAACGGTACCCAGTAAGTATCAAGTCTAACCTCAGTAGAATAGTGACGAGGCCAGGTCAAGACACCTACTAAGATAAGAGAAACTGAACAAGGTATAGTATAGGCAAATAATGTAAAACGAGAAAATAAATGGCTATAAAGCAGTTCAGTATTGTAAACTAACAACAAAATTTAAAGCAATAAAGGCAACAATGAGTGAACACATGATAAGAACAGCAAAAAATCAATACAGACAAATAAGAGTAAGGAAAATAACTCATTAACATAGAATGTAGGACAAGAATCACAATCGATGTATTTCCTCATATCCACATTATAATATTCATAACCACACCTTTTTTTTATACCGCCGCGTGAGGCTTACATTTTGATATTTTTGTTAACGATTTTTCCAAATAGCTACACGCACTTTAGTGATATTGAACATACTTAAATAAAAAAATAATGATGGAACTATGATTAATGAACCAAACCAAGTCGAAAGCACTTACCCTGATCCAATCATTGAAAATCCTCTTTAAAATCGCCCAAAACCGTGCTATCTAACTCAAAAGGTTGAAAATGAAATAAAATCCCCGATTCCACCCTTTTATGCTTAGTGATTTCGGCTTCAGTGTACATTTGGTTGCTTGCGGCTCCACATATGTGAAAATACATCACAGATGCGGCTTCCACTAAAGATCAAAGAATTCTGCTTTGCGGACAAAACACGCATCTGCACTTTCGCTTCAGCAGACACTTACGTACTTCTGCATGTCCACTTCTACGGAACATGGCCGCACCTACGGTCCTAATCCAATGGACCCAACTCTGATTCTGTGGAAAAAAATCGCTTATGTGGTTGCGCACTGTGCAAGAACCTCCACACCTTCGGACCCAGCTCACCCAACCAAAATTTGCATATGCGGCCAATGGGCTGCTTCTAAGGTGCCACTCCTCCGGCTATGCCCTCGCAGGTGCGATTGCACCAGAACTCAGTAGGCATCTAAAATTCTTCAAATCTCCAAATGCATCCAAAGTCAACCCGAATACACTTGGGGCCCTAGGACCCATTCGAATATACCATCAATTTCCAAAATACAATACCAACCTACCTAAGGCCTTAAATCACATCAAATAATATCAAATCTACGAATCGCACCCCAATTCAAACCTGTTGGATCAATGAACATTCAAATTTTAAAACTAATAGCGAATCATACCAAACCAATGCCGAATGAGTTCAAATTTTGCCGGTAAGTACCAAATGACACAATGGACCTATACCAACCCCAAAATCACAATTTGATCTCAATATCAATAAATTCAATGCTCGGCCAAACCTATCAACCTTCAACTTTTGCCAAAAAGCCTCAAACCAATCTACGGACCTCTAAATCAATATCCGGACATACACCTAAGTCCCAAAACCACCATACGATGTTATCGAAACCATCAACACTCCATTCTGGAGAAGTTTACACAACAGTCAAACTTTGAATAACTCTTTCAACTTAAGCTTCCAATTTTGGGACAAAGTGTCCCAATTCACTCCGTTTCTCATCCGAAACCAAACCAACCACCCCAGCAAGTCACATAACCACAATTGAAGATAGAGGAGGCAATAAATAGGGGAATGAGGCTAAAATACTCAAAATAATCGTCCATGTCGTTACATTCTCCCCCTCTTAAAGCAAACGTTTGTCCTCGGACGAGTATAGAGACATACCTGAAGTGATGAAAAGGTAAGGATAATGGCTACGCATATCATGCTCGGTCTCCCAAGCGCTTCTTCGACTGGCTGACCCTCCATTGAATATTCACTAAAGTAATGTCCTTTGACTTCAACTTTCAGACCTGCCAGTCAAAGATGGCCACCAGATCCTAAACATATGTCAACTCTGTGTCCAATTGATCTGAGCTGAAATCTAATACCTAGGACGGATCACCATAATAATTCTAGAGCATAGAAATATGAAAATTGGGTGAACTGCTGATAAGCTGGGTGGCAATGCAAGTTTGTAGGCCACTTTCGCCACTCTCTCAAGGATCTCAAATGGACTAATATACCTAGGGCTCAACTTATCCTTATTTCCGAACCTCATCACACCCTTCATGGGTGAAACCCGCAATGAAACTCTCTCTTCCACCATAATTGCTACATCAAAAACCTTCCGATCAACATAACTCTTCTGCCTAGACTGTGCTGTACGAAATTGATCCTGAATCATCTTGACTTTCTCCAAGGCATCCCGAACCAAATCAGTGCCCAACAACCTAGCCTCTCTCGGCTCAAACAAACCAACTGGAGAATGGCACCCCTCCCATATAAGGAGCCATCCGAATACTCGATTGGTAGTTGTTGTTGTAGGAAAACTATGCAAGCGACAAGAACTGATCCCATGAACCCCCAAAATCCATAACACAGGAGTATAACATATCCTCTAAGATCTAAGTAGTGTGCTCAGACTGCCCGTCCGTCTTGGGGGTGAAATGTAGTATTCAACTCAACCCGCGTGCCTAAATCATGCTTTATAGCTCTCTAGAAATACGATGCGACTGTGTGCTTCGATCAGAGATAATGGACGCCGGCAAACCATGGAGACGAACAATCACACGGATATAGATTCGAGCCAAATGCTTTGAAAATTAGGTAGTCATAACCAAAATAAAATGCGTAGACTTGGTCAGCCTATCCACAATAACCCACTGCGTCAAATTTCATCCAAGTCTGTGGGAGCCCAACAATGAAATCTATAGTAACACACTCCCACTTCCACTCGAGAATCTCAAGTCTTTGAAGCAAACCACCTGGCCTCTAATGTGCTCGTACTTCACCTACTGATAATTCAAGCACCGAGCCACATACTGTACTATATATTTCTTCATTCTCCTCCACCAATAGTGCTTCCTCAAATCCTGATACAACTTAGTGGCACCCGGATGAATGGAGTACTGCGAACTGTGGGCCTCCTTAAGAATAAACTCACGCAACATATCCACATTGGCACACATATCCGGCACTGCATCCGTAAAACATCGTCATATCCAATAGAAACCTCCTTGGAATCTCATGTTGCACTTTGTCCTTAGGGACAATCAAATGGGGGTCATCATACGGATGCTCTCTGATGTGATCATATAAAAAAGTTTGAAGAACCATGCAAATTAGAACCCAGGCACTGAAACATCCAGCCTCACAAAGTGATTGGCCAATGCCTGAACATCCAATGTTAATGGTCTCTCACCAACTGAAATATATGCAAGGCTACCCATACTCTCTACCTTCCTACTCAAGGCATCGGCTACCATATTGGCCTTCCTGGGATAATACAAAAACGTGATATCATAGTCTTTCAATAGCTCTAACCACCTTCACTGCCTGAAGTTCAAGTCCTTTTTCTTAAACAAGTGTTGCAGACTCCGATGATTTGTGAATACCTCACAAGATACGCCGTAGAGATAATGCCTCTAAATCTTCAATACGTGAGCTACAACTGTCAACTCTAGATTATGAATGGAGTAGTTAATAGTATGGGGCTTTAATTAGTGCGAAGCATAAGTAATCACCCTACCCTCTTGCATCAAGACACACCTAATACCAATCCTCGAAGCATCACATATACCCGCGTATTAATCCGATATTGAGGGTAAAAATAGAACAGAAGTTGTGGCCAGGGAAATCTTGAGCTTCTAAAAGCTCTCTGCACACTCGTCGGACCACCTGTATGGAGCACCCTTCTCGGTCAATCTGGTCAAAGGTGCAACAATGGATGAGAAAGCCTCCATAAAGTGACAATAATATCCGGCCAAACCAAGAAAACTTTGAATCTCAATATCTAAAAACGGTCTGGGCCAACTCTGAACTGCCTTAATCTTTTTCGAAACCTTAATCCCCTCACTAGAGGTACATGACCCAAAAATGCCACCAAATCAAGCCAGAATTCACACGTTGAAATTTTTGTGTATAACATCTTCTCCCTCAAGGTCTGGAGTACAATCTTCAAATGCTGCTCATGATCCTATCGGCTGGGGAAATACACCAAAATTTCATCAATGAATACGACGAAAAAAGAGTAGAGATAAGGCTGGAATACAGTGTTCATCAAGTGCATTACTACTGCTAGGGCATTGGTCACCCCAAATGACATTACCAAAAATTCGTAGTGACTATACCGAGTTCTGAAAGCAGTCTTTAGAATATTCAGATCCCAAATCTTCAGTTGATGACACCCAGACCTCAAATAAATCTTCGAGAATACTCTGGCACCCTAAAGCTGGTCATATAAGTAATTAATGCGCGGTAATGGGTACTTGTTCTTGACTGTAACTTTGTTTAGCTACCTATAACATGCACATCCACATAGATCCATCCTTCTTATTCTTCACAATCAAAATTGGAGCATCCCAAGGCGAGACACTCGGCCGGATGAAACCCTTATCACACGACTCCTGAAGCTGCTAGTTCAATTTCTTCAACTATACAGGTGCCATATGATATGGTGGAATAGAAATGGGCTGAGTGCCTCGAACCAAGTAAATACCAAAATCAATATCCCTATCGAGCGGCATGCCCGATTGGTCTGCTGGAAATACATATGGAAATTTGTCACTACCGTAACTTACTCAACGATAGGAGTATCAAAATTGACATCTCTCACAAAGTCTAGAAAGCATCACACCACTTCTCAACCATTCATCAACACAACCCTGCTAGGAATATAATCCTATGTGCCCCTCCACTCCAACAACAACAAACCTGGCATTGACACTCCAAAATAACATGATAGGGTGACAACTAGTCCTAGCCCAATATCAGATCATCTACCATATTGAGTAACAATAGATCAACTCTGGTATCATAACTACCAATAGTAACTAAACACGACCGATAAATACGGTCTACAAAAATAAAATTTCCCACAAGCGTGACACCTATACCAAGAAAATTATGATGACACATATGAGTAAGTGGAGTTCGGATCCAATAAAATTAAGGCATCCTTGTGACAAACTCGAAAAATACCTGTGATGACAGCATCTGAAGTGGTAGCCTCCGTCCTACCCAAAAAAAATATAGAAATGAGCATGTCCTCCCCTTCTAGGACGACCTCTGCCTGCCTGACCTCTACCCTTAGTAGGCAGTGTAGGTGTGGCAGAAACTGGAGCAGAAACCATGGACTATGAACCTTGTGGACCCTATGGAATCCATGGAGCACGTCTAGTCTGTACAAGTGCACCCCTCTTGAGTCTGGGGAAGTCCCTCACCATATGCCGGGTATCGCCATACTAAAATCAAGCTCTTGGGATGCGAGGTTGCTAAAACTGACTCTGGTCTAATCGGCTGGACTGACCGCCAAAAGGTACCCTGTATGGGAGGTGTACTAGAATGTAGTTGTTCATAGTGGGCAACTTGAGGCGTAGAAATAGTCAGTGCACTGCTAGTAGCTTGAAGTTCTGAATGAAATGATCGACTCATATATCCCCTTCCATATCGGGCTATAGCTGCAACGTGGATACCCCAAAATCCTCCAGTACCCCGAGGCCTCTTGGCCTCCCTATCCTCTCTCTCTCGACCCCACATACCCTCCAACCTCCACGCAATCGCTAGCACCTGTTGATACAGAGTGTCTACCTCCAACTATTGAGCCATGCTGAATCTAATACCATAGTTGAGCCCCTCGATGAATCTGCAGACTCTCTATCTGTTTGTAGTAACCAAGGTAGGTGGATGTCTAGACCCTGATGCAGTTGCTCAAAATTTGTGCGCCATGCATCCCAAAGGGTTTGGGGAACAAACTCTCTCAAAAATATCTTTGAAAACTTAAACTAGGTGAGTGAGGCTACATCAGTTGGCCTACCCTCCTCGTAAGCCTACCACCACTGATATGCTGCTCCTGACAGCTAAAATTTATTAAAAGCAACTCTGTTCACCTCCACAATACCCATGGTGCAGAGAATACGATGCCACTTCTCTAGAAAGACATGTACATCCTCGGGAGTTGTGCCACTAAAAGTAGGAGGATCATACTTCTTAAACCTCTCAAGTATCCTCTGCTCCTCCTCATATGCCACTAGTCTTGACCTCAGGCTGAACCGGAATAGCTAGGTGTGCTGGCGTAATGCCCGAACCTGATCAATGTGGATCTGTTGCTCTAGAGTGAGGGCCGCGTAAGTCCGAGCTCCTCCCCCAGCCTGAGCTCTAGCTGGTGCAAGGGAATCAATCCTGCCTGAGGTAGAATGCCGAACATGCTCAAGAACTGTGCTAGGGTCTCCTGAAGTCCAAGGGCAACAAAAGAAGCTTAGGGTTCCTGTGCCCCAACCGGAACTACTAGCGGCTCCTCAATTGCAGCTCGGGCAGGTGCACGTGCCCCTCCTCGGGCTTTTCTCCAGCCCCGACATCATGCGGATCTAGCAAGGGGCGTGGGTGGCTAATCATTGGATCCAGTGATGCGTGTCCTCACCATCTGTGAGAGAATAGAAAGAAAAAAACTTAGATTTTGAAATCCACAAGTTCACACGATAAGGAATCAAAGAAGTAGATTTTCCTAAAAGTTCTGTAGCCTCTCAAAGATAAGTACAGACATCTCCATACCGATCTGCAAGACTCTACCAAACTTGCTTATGACTCGTAACACCTCTGAACCTAGAGATCTGATACCAACTTGTCACGACCCCAATTTTCCACCTTAGGATGTCGTGATGGCACCAAGTTTCTGAGACAAGGTAAGCCTAACATTCATTGGTAGCTTAACAGAATTAAATACAAAGATAATAAGATAATTCGATAAAACTCATAATAACTCCAAAACAGAATATCTGTAAAAAAATTCCCAAAACTGGTGGAACTGAGTCTTAAGCTGTATAGCAATGAAAATCCCTATTAAGAACACTGTCTATGTAAAGAGTAATTTGTGGTAAAAATAAGGACAGAAGGAGACACTGAGGCCTGCGAGCGCCAAGCATGTATGCCTTGTGTCTCTGAAATGTATGGTAAAATCACTGATGCCTTGCCTGAGCTGAATTACCTGGATCTGCACAAAAATATGCAGAAGCGTAGTATGAGTACACCATAATGGTACCTGGTAAGTATCAAACCTAACCTCGATAGAGTAGTGACAAGGCCAAGTCAAGACACCTACTAGGATAAAAGAAACTGAACAACGTATAATATAAGAAAATAATGGAAGACGAGGAAATAAATGAAAATTAAGTAGCTCAATAATGTAATATAACAACGAAATTTAAAGTAATAAAGTCAACAAGGAGTGAACACATGATAAGAACAACAGGAAATCAATACGGACAAATCCAAGTAAGGTAAATAAAGAGATAACAAAATTGTTCAACCAACAAGACTCTTTGACATAGAATGTACAACAAGAATTACAATCGAGATATTACCGCGTATCCACACAATTCAAAATCACAACCTTTCGTTATACCTATACGTAAGCCGTACATTTAGATTTTTTTGAAATAGTTATATGCACTTTAGCCCCGTTATCAAGTAATGTCCTTACTAGCAACACACACATGAATTCCCACCTTATGTCGCCGCATGTACATTAACCTCTATCCTTATATCGCCGCATGCAAATTAACCTCTATTCTTATATCACCGCATGCGCATCAATATCCCAAAACAATACTAACTCGCTCTGCCGGTACCCATATGCCACAAGTTGGCAAAATCATCAATACCAAATTTACAACAGCACATACCCAAAGGCTCAACCACAATGTGAACAAGAATCTCTACAATAACAAAATAATTGAGAATTACTCAAGAAGGGTAAATATCTCAATAATCTACAACTTCAACCTCCATGTGGTAATAGCTTTCATAAATTCAACTTCAAATGAGAATAATTACACAATTAAAAGGCACATGCCAATAAAAGAGATATCAACATCAATTAAGGCATATAGAAGCATGTTTGACAATAAAAGATAGAGCATGTAATAACAATGTCAAGTAAAGCATATAAATAAATTTAACAATGGAACATATAACATGATATTTCAATTTCTAATTAAATGCATGAAAGGACCTAAGAGTCTAAATTTGTCAAATTATCACATATAAGCCCGTGTACACCGTTGTCACTTCTTGTACACGTCTTTCATATATTTCAAATAACACAAATTAGCCCAAGTCCTAAGGGGTATTCCCCCACACAAATTTAGATAAGATACACACTTTAAACAAACTTAATCAATCCCCTAATAAGCCTTTATGATAAAAATCTAACTCCGGACTGGTCGAATCTAGCCAAAATGACTTAATACCATAAATATACCATAGAAAGAAGTTTCGGATAATAAAGCTTCAATCTTTAAACTAAAAAAAAGTTAACTCAAAAAGTCAACCCTAGGCCCGTACCTCAAAATCGAAAAATCTGAACACCCATTCCGATACGAGTTCAACCATACTAAAATTATATAGTTCCGACCTCCAAATCCTCAATTTATAGTTTAGGAAAGTTTTCACAAAAATTTCCAATTTCTCCAACTCAAATCACTAATTAATAATAAAAATAATGATAGAATCATGATTAATGAAACTGAGTGTAAAGAGTTACTCCAATCCAATCCTTGAAAATCCCCTCCAAAATTGCCCAAAATCGAGCTCTCTAACTCAAAATGTGGAAAATAAAATAGAACCCTTGATTCCACCCTTTTCTGCCCAGTGATTTCCGCTTTGGTGGACATTTGAGGGCTTCTACGACTCCGCATATGAAAAAAGTACATCGCTGATGTGGCTTCAACTAATGATCAGGAAATTCGTCCCAACTCCTCTTCCACCGAAGAAAACCGCATATGCGGTTGCGCACTTGCGTTAGAACCTCTTCACCTGCGGACCCAACTCACCCAACCCCATTTCGCATATGCGGCCAATGGGCCGCTTTTGCGGTGCGGCACTGCAGCCATTCCCTCATAGGTGTGATTTCACCAGAACTCAACAAGCATCCGAAGTTCTTCAAGTCCCCAACTGAGTCCGAACTAAACCTGAATCATACCCTGGGCCCCCAGGACCCCGTCCGAAAATACCATCAAGTAAATCACATCAAACAATATCAAATCTACAAATCACATCCCACATCAAGCTTATTGAATTAACGGAAAAGGGTCAGAAATACCCTTAACGTATTGAAAATAGCTTAAATTTGCCCTCATTCCACCTATTGGGCCAAAATTGTCCTCAACGTTAATTTTTGGGTTAAAATGCCCCTCTTTTTGACAGAATATGAGATGGAAAATATGGGTCCTTTATTTAAATAGGTTTTACAGATGTATTATACGTGGCATTCGACGACCCGACCCAAAAGTAACCTCAGCCATTTAGATTTGTTTGTTTAGAGTTTGGCGATAATTGGGGTTGGATTATGAAGAATCCACCATTGTTAAAGGATGAAGAATCTTTATCGAAGTTAGAGATAAAATTGATTGGAGCTTGTTTGCACCATTTTTGAACTACAAATCATAGCTTCATATTTCAAGCATGGAAGGATAAGGTACAAATAGATCTGAAATTTGTGGAAAGATTTCGAAATCTTTATATTGAATTTGAAGTCTGTTGGTTGAAAATTTTTAATTTCTTCTCAAGAACGAATCTGGGTTGATAAAAATTTGAAGTTCTAATTAAGGTTTGTTGAAATCATTCGGAAAGACTATTGAATTAAGGTTGAGAATCGGGAATAACTTTGGTTCGAGGAGCTCATAGTGGAGTTGTTGAATCCTCTACTGTTGGGTGTGTCTTTGTTGAGATCAATTGTGTTAATCTGCTTGATTAAAGTTGGTTGGAGCTTAAAGCATTGCTTTAGTACCTTGCTGTGAAGATTGTTTTAAGCTTAAATTATTGCTTTAATTCTGCTAATCCAAGGGTAGTGGTTAAATTGTTGAACTCTAATAGTTTCTAACTTGGTGAAATCAACTCCATCATTGCTGCTGAACTCAATTGGCTTTTAGTTGTTTTTGGTTAACCCGAATGGGTCGACTATTTATGGGTCTAATTTTAGTTGTTTTAGGTTAACCTAGATGGGTCGGTTATTTATGGGTCGAATGCCACGTGGACCAATACATCAGTAACACCTACTTAATTAAAGGACCCACATTTGTCATCTCATAGTTTTGTTAAAAAGAAGGGTATTTTTAATTCAAAAATTAACGTTAAGGCAATTTGGGCCTAATAGGTGGATGGAGGGAAAATTTAAACTATTTTTGACCATTTTCTGTTGAATTAATTAACATTCAACCTCTAAAACTAATATCGAGTCATACCAAATTAACTCCGAATGAGCTCAAATTTTTCATGCAAGTCCCAAATGACACAACATACCATACTAACTCCCAGAGTCACAATCCAAGCCTAATATTAATAAAGTCAACTCTCAATCAAACCTATCAAACTTTCAAACCTTTAACTTTTCAACTTTCGCCAAAAAGCCTCAAGCCAATATACGGACCTCCAAATCAATATCCAGACATACGCCTAAGTCCAAAATCACCATACAAAGCCATCGAAAGTATCAAAACTCTATTCTAGAGTCATCTACATAAATGTCGAACTCCGATCAACTCTTTCGATTTAAGCTTCTAACTTTGGAACTAAGTGACCCAATTCACTCCAAAATAAAACCAACCACCCCGACAAGTCACATAATAGTTAAACAAAGAGAAATGTGGCTAAAATACTCAAAATGACCGTACAGAATGTTACCATTCTTATAGTTTTAAATTTCTAAAACTAGCAAAACGCAAAGAATTTAAGCAAAGATATCATGATTATAGTATGCTTTAGCCGGAAGTAAAAACTAGATGAAATTCTTTGTACGAACAGTTAATAGTTGCTTACAAATACAAAAGGCATTTACAATTTGTATTTAATGTCTCTAAGGATGAGCCTAGAGTTCATATTATAAGTTAAGATTGGGATACTATTTCTAAGTTTATTATATTTATAAAAAGAAATGTAATACTATCCTACTGTTACATCTATGTTATTTAACATCGCTTTATTGTTCATGTTATTAGCTGATTAAAAGAAAAAGATAA
Source organism: Nicotiana glauca (assembly GCA_026770625.1). Taxonomy (NCBI): domain Eukaryota; kingdom Viridiplantae; phylum Streptophyta; class Magnoliopsida; order Solanales; family Solanaceae; genus Nicotiana; species Nicotiana glauca. Next base: position 98,897 of record MU745355.1, read on the forward strand.
AACTACATTAAAGGTGTCGACACCATGATGGAAAAACTCAGAAATTAATTTGTTATTTCACTGATTTACTGCATCGCTGTTGTTATAAATCCTGTCGTAAAGAAAGCAAGTTCTCAAACTGTCACGATCCCAAATTTTCACCTTAGGATGTCATGATGGCATCTAGTCTCTAAGACTAGGTATACCTAATATTCATTGATAGCTTAACAAAAATAACAAAATTAAAATAATAAAATAAACCGATAATCTCATATTAACTCCAAAATGGAAAATGAACAACATAAATTCCAATACTGATGGAACTGAATCATAAGCTCTACAAAATTATCTAAGATCTCTAATACAACACTGTCTGATAAAAGAAATAACAATAATGAGAAGATAACAGCATATGACTTCGAGGCCCGCGGACGTCGAACAAATATACATTGAAGTCTCCAAAAATAGTTGAAGGATCACTTGTGTCCGACACGGGCAGATGTACCTGGATCTGCACAAAAATGTACAGAAGCATAGTATGAGTACACTAGAAAGTTACCCAGTAAGTATCAAGCCAGCCTTAGTAGAGTAGTGACAGCGCGAGGTCAATACACCTACTAGATAAGATAAACTAAACAAAATATAATAAAGACGAGGAAATAAATGATAACAGCGCAGTATAATAACGTAGGCTAATAATAGATTTCAAGGCAAGGAAGGCAACGAGACATGACCACATAATGAGAACAACAAGTAATTAAATACGGACAAGTACAAGTAAGACAGTAAAGAAAACAACAAGAATGCTCAACCAACAAGCCTCTTTAATCATGAAATGCACAACAACAATCATAACCGAGGTACCACACCTCGTATTCATGTTTTACAATTTCAATCACAATATTTCCTTATATCACCGTGTGAGACTTGTATTTATTTTTAAAAATATTCTACCCAAATAGCTACACGCGTTTTAATCCCCATATCTCACCGCATGGCTTCAAGTAATTCCTTTACTGAAAACACGCGCATAAATCCCACCTTATCTCGCCGCATGCGTATCAACCCCTATCCTCGTACCATCGCATGCGTATCAATATCACAACACAATGAGAGCTCGCACCACATGTGCTCATATGTCACAACTTGCTAAAATCAACAATAACAATGTTACCACAATATATATAGCCACGGCTAAACCACGATGTGTACAAGAATCTCAATAATAACAAAATAAATTGAGAAGTACTCAACAAGAAAATATATCTGAATAATCAACAACTTCAACCTCAATGTGATAATAGCTTTCACAACTTCAACGTTAATAACCCAAAAAGAAGATATTCCCACAAAGTAATAACTTCAAGTAAGAGTAAATCAATAATACGAGAGGTAACAAGATAATAAGAGAGGTATCAACTTCAACTAAAGCATATAAGAGCAAGCAAATAATAAAAGATAGAACAAATACTAACAACGTCAAATAGAGCATGTGAGAATAAATTTAACAATGAAAGATATAACATATTATGACTAATTCAATTAAGTGTAGGGAAGAGGTCTAAATAGTCTATACCGGTCAAAATACCACATATATCCCGTGTACACAGTTGTCACCTCGTGTACATGTCTTCTACTTAATGCAAATAACACAATAAACCTAAATACTAACGGGTAGTTCTCACACACAATGTTAGACAAGATACTTACCTCAACTAGACCAAATCAACCCTCGAAAATATCTTTTCCCCTAAAAATCGTCTACACACGGCTCAGATCTAACCAAAATGACTTAATATCATCAAACAATGCGAGGGAAATCAATCACAATAGATAAAGTTTTGATCTTTATAAAATTTCCCAAAAGTCAACAAAAGTTAACTCTTGGGCACGTCTAGTGAAAAACTAGATCCAAGAATAGATTCCGACTACTTATAACCGCACGAGGCCATATATGTATTTTGTTTTCAAATCCGAGACCAAATCGACTCTCAAAACTTAATTTTTCATTTTTCAAAACTTTGACAAAAATCCTCAATTTTTCTCTTTGATTTTCATAAATTTGATGTTAAATTTAAGATATAATCCTTAAATATAGTAGAAAATGGATTAGGGTCACTTACTCAATGTTTGTAGATGAAACTCCCCTCTCCAAATCGCCTCTTACCGAGTTTGGGATTATAAAATGAGAGAAAATGATATGAAATCCTAAATTCTAACCGTTTGTTCAGTAGCAGATGTCATAATTGCGCTACTGGGTTCGCAATTGCGATAAATTATTCGAAAATGCGGCACTAGCAGACTATGGGGGAAGTTGCAAATGCGACATGGCCTTCGCAATTGCGAAGCTTGCTTCCCTCGCAAATGCGACAAAAACGTCGTAAATGCGAAACTTCCCAGCCCAAGTACCACTTCGCGATTGCAACCTAGGCAACGCAATTGAGACACCTGAGACTCCATGCTAAGGTCGCTACTACGATGCTGGTATTCGAAACGGCGATGCCTGAAGCATCAACACACCAGCGGTCCAGATTCAGTCCAAAACCATTCCGAAACACGTCCAAAACTCACCCGAGCCTTCGAGGCTCCAAACCAAACATCCACACATGTCTAAAAATATCGTACGAACTAGTTCGCATGATTATAATACAAAAATAACATCTAGAACTAGGAATCCGACTTCAAAACGCATTAATTTCAAAGAAATGTTTCAAGAATCTCTAGAATTGCAACCAAGCATTCGAATCCTATCAAATCAACTACAAATGACATCAAATTTTGTAGACAAGTTCTAAATAGCATAACGGTCCTCCCAAAACCAAATTCTAGACCCAATAGACAAAAGTCAACCTATGGTCAAATTTAGGAAATTTATAAACCTAAAATTGCCAACTTTCGGCAAAAAAACACAAATCAGCCTACGAACTTTTGAATTCGATTTCGGGCATACACCCAAGTCAAAAATTCATGATACGAACCTATCGGAGCCACGAAAATAGCATTGCGGGGTCGTTTCACAAAAGTCAAACTTTGGTCTATATTTCTAATGTAGGCTTCTAAACCAAGAACCAAAGGGTCCAAATCAGCCCAAAACCTTCTTGGCGAACCTAACCAAACCCGCAAGTAATAAAATCGCAAATACACATGTGTGAAGCATTGAGAAGGGAAAACGGGCGCAAATACACAAAATAACTGGCCGGATCGTTACACAAACACTTATTGAAATAAATTATGAATGCTTATGAATAACCGATTCGCCAACTTATGTAACTTGTATAAACAGTATATTTATATATGACTACTACACCTTATTCTTCTTCAATTCAATCCCGTAAAAGATCAGTTATACATAAAAGTTGTGTCAATAAGATCAACTACACATAAAAGTTGTGTCAATGATCAGTCCCTTCGACTCTTCATAAATTGACGAACTTGATATTTGTAGTTTACATGGTATAATAACAAACAACATTTATAATAAAAATGGACGTGAATACTTGCTAAAATATAGAAGGGAACATGAAAATATTTTCTGTTCTAGGAAGGATGGTCCGAGATGTGTTGGATATTTAAGCATCGTCTATTGTTTTGCAGAGCGCTTTTAGTGGTGGAAGGCACACAATCGAAGACTGTGGACAAACGTTAGCGGGAGAATCTTTTGAGAATGTAGTCTTATTCTGAGATTGGATTAGAGCGGAAATATTTACCTCGAAAAATATGAGTTACAATTCAAGATAATTTGTGGCTTTAAAGAAATGTGATATATTTTAATACTAGTTATTATACAAATAATATTAAGCTTAAGTAAGAAGAAATGATCAACCAAATCAGTGTTGTACGAGAAATAGGGGCCTCGAGCTTGGCTATCCCAGGGACCTCGAGGTCAGCTAAGAACAATAAAGTATGAATAATAAAGTAAAGACAATAAAGCTGAAGAACAATTGTTGAGCACGTTAAACAAGGAAAGCAGAATAGAATGTTCTATTGCAGTGAATAATGTGAGATTGTCCCTTTACAAAATGATTGAGGTTCCCTTTATATAGGAGGAGAAAATTCCAATATTGTACATTCCTAATTGTCGTAAAAAATTCTATTGGTACAGTTGTATAACAACCTTGTATGGACCTGTACCATTTCGTACAAATATTATCCTTTAATTTATGCCTTGGTCCACGTGTCTTTGAGAACTTTCCCCTCTTTCTTGATTGACTTCGAGATTTTGTTGCCCTTAATGTAGGCTGTGTCAGGCCTTCGATCAGCTTTCTCGAGGTATGTATCCCTCAGTCGGGTCCGACCTCCATTTCGAGCTGCCCGAACTCGGGCTCATAGCCCAATTTAAGACTTCGAAATTGGGCTCCTTAATTTTGACCGTATACAGATAGTCCCTGCGTTTCTTAAAATAAGATGATAAGAAATGATTTAAACCTCTAATTTCCCAAACCTCTAGTGATGACAGGCGCTTGAAATGATTGGAAATGTCATGTCAGCATGCTTCCCAAAAACATCAAATACTTTTCAGCTTTTGTCGGCCACTTGCGCCGCCGGTTCTGTCATTGGCTTTCTACAAATAAGCGGTTACTTGGATGAACAAAAACTACACTTATTACTTCCTCATCCTCATCCACTTTTAGTCCTTTTCCTTCTGTATCCCTTCCTCTAATCACCTATTTCTACGGTTCAAATATTTGACCATAAGGTCATATGGCAACAACTATATCAGTTACGCCAAGGCTTCCTTTTTCAAAGCATTGGCTCGAGACAACGAGAGAAGGGCACCGAATCCTTCCTGTATCAGAAGATATGAGAACTTTACACTGCTCCTCATCTCTCTTAACTTCAACTTGGTGTGGCACTTCATTCATTTTGCTTTCCGTGGAATAAGGCGACACTATCATCGACTAACTTTTGCATCTCACACCGGAACAGAGATCCGAGGATGAACACTCTTGGATTGTTGCTCGTGCGCCTTGCAAATCATTTTGGGTTTTCCCTTTTGCTTGTTCTTTCTTAATATATTATGGCCCAAAACTTCAATGGATTGATCAATCTCGGTGGCTGGAGATGTAATCACATTCATCAATGATCGTCTGCCAAACATTTCCAAAGATCGTAAATGGTGCCCCCGAAAAGAGGACTTCTGGGGACGATGCTCGAGGTCGTGGCCCTAAAAGCGAATTAGGGTATTTGGCTTTTGTTTTTTGCTTCTTTGTTCGTGTTTAAGTACCCTTCGTGGGTGCCGTAGTTATACCTTGTAATTATTTCTTGGATATATAAAAGGATCTCTTTGTATCACTTTCGGCCCATGCTGAATTTTATTCTATCTTTATTTGCAGAAGACTTGATTTTATGATTTCAATGACTAGCCCAAATATCGAGCTTAGGACATAACAAACCCTTAGGTTTTAAATGATCAATACGATACCCCTCGAGGTTCTTGTTGATCCTCGAGCTGAGCTTAAATGTGATCTCAGTACTCTTGTGCCCGAGTTAGGTGAGAGTGAGATCTCGAGATGAAGTAAATCATTAGATTTCCTTACAGTCCTCGAGTGGTAAATTTCTCTAACTCGGGTAGCCCTTGTGCTTTTGCAGTCGAGTGGCATTTGCTCGAACTTGTAATAAGGATAACCCTTAGGCCTTTTCACAGTCTTTGATTGAGAAATTTCTCAAACTCAGATAGCCCTTGGGCTTAGTAATCGAGCAGATATTCTGCTCGAGATCGACTCATATGCTTCCCTTTATGATTTTTGACGAATTAACCCTTGGTGCCTTGGCCCTGATGCCAATATCGTGACATCAGCGGTTGAAGTGACTGAAAAGTTACTTTTGTACAATTCCCAAAATCATTAATTAAAGGCGGCTGACGATCGACCTTTTGGCTTCCTCAGCACGCTTAAATGACCTTTATAAATAGACAAATTCCACAACCTTACAAACTTTATTCCCATGTTTTCAAAGTCTCATTAGCCTTTTTCAATTTCCTTGAGCTCTCCCTTCTCTTCACTATCAACATTATTTATTTTCTTGGATCTACCGCATAGTGATGGCTAAAACTTCTAAGTCTGTTCCTAAAAAAGAAAAAGCTTCTTCATCTTCTCGATCGTCCAAAAGAAAACCGGTAGTGCCACCTCGTATCGAGGAATGCATCCCCCCGCCATGTGAGATAACATCCGATTTCAAAATAGAAAACCTATTTTGACACCAGGCCGATGCGAGCCCATGTCTAGATATGTTTGTTTGGTGACCAAGGTCGAGCTTAAGCAAGTAAAGGGGTATTGCAAATGGGACAATAAAGATATAGTGATTCTTTCCTCTGAGGAGGAAATCACCACTTATAAAGCGGGGTACTTGAGCGTATATACCTACCTATTTACATTGGGACCCGCCATTTCAGATCAGGGTCCTATAGATCCAGTTATCCTCGACTTTTGCCAACGACACCGAGTGACTCTCGGCCACATCTACCCTCCTTCTGGCAAATTGTTTACTTAATCAGGTTCTTTTCAAGCCAAATTGAGGGGATGTCCTTTACCCTCGATCATCTGATCAGATAATACAATCCCCGACTTTATCATGCGGGCTTGAGAAAATTGCAACACCGATCCTTAAATTCCCTCTTTTCTAGTATCGATGAGGACAAAGACCATGGGTGGATGAGCCAGTTTGTCCGAGTCAGGACCTCCGATTTGATTCCTGCTAATTGGATGTCATTCCTCGAGGAGTGGAACATGAAACGTGAGTATGCAGCAGGTTTATTCCCTGCTTTCTTTTCTTTTTCCCAGATTATATTTTTATCGGTCTAACCTTTTTTACGATGGTGAAGCCGCTGCTTGGTTTCCTGGTGGGGCCCACACCTCGAGGACTGGGTCCAAAAGTTGGCCACCGCCTCCTCTTATTCGGAGCGTTGCTGGCGAGATCTGGCCAAGGGTCAATGGAAGGCCAAAAACTATGGTGAGTTCTATTGTTTGCTTTCTAGTATTTCTATTATGGGATACTGATCTCGATTTCATGTAGGTCTTTGAGACGCCGTTGATTTGAGGCCGGCCCTAGCTGGTGAAGTAGAGGTTCCGAAGCCTTCTAAGGAAAGAAAAAGAATGAGAGAGTCATCTGAGAACCCCCCGAAGCCAAAGAAAATCGTTGCTCGAAGGTCTAAGGCCGATACAACGGCCTTATCTTCGGAAGCGTCCCAATGCCTTCGGGATCAGGAGGAAGAAGAAGATGATGACTGCCTGCTGGAAACCCATGAAAGAAAAAATGCCGATGCTTCAAAGCCCATCGAGCAGTGGTGGTTGATGTGGCTCATTCCAAAGCCGAAGAAATTTCCAAAGGGAGTTCAAACAAAGTCCCCGAACTATCATCCAGAACGAAGGTGCCTCACTTAGGAGATCATTATGAGGGAGAGGCCGAACGACCTAACTCCGAGCCTCTTCAAACAAAAAAGAATGCCCCGAGTGGATCACTCGGGGTGATCAATGTGGATGATTCACCTCTTGACCCTGAGTTCTCTGAGGGACAAATCCAAGAGGCTCTGAATATGTGGTCTTCTGAAGTGGAAGCAAGTCATGAAGGTCATGACATCTTTCAAGAATGTCTCACAGGGCTTGAAGATGGACCCGACCCCAATGCTTCTTTCATTTTTAATAACGCTTGTAGACTCTTTAAACAAGTGATTTTTCTGTTTTTATGCATGCACCTTTGTTTTAGCTATTCTGAATCTATTTTCCTTCTTTTTCATGAAGGCTGTGGTGCTCCATAAAAGGGCATTTCCCATGTTCCGAGCCGATCTTGCTCGATATGAGGCTAAACTTAAGAAGACTTTAGAAGAGAGGGACGTTGTCAAATCCCTCTATGCGAAGAAAGAGGTGGAGGTCTATGATCTTCGAGTCGAGTTGACACAGGTGTGCCAAGGTCAAACTGAGTATGTTGAGAAGGTAATGTAGCTTCTGAGGGTCTATTACGTACTTGTTTTGTTTTGGCGGCTAACACTTTTAATTTTGTAGTTCCATCAGAAGGCCGGCTTGGAGGCGCAACTTCGGGAGGTGCTTAAGATGAAAGAAGCTGAGGGCTTGGGGTTGAGGAAAGGTATGGACAATTTCGCCTCTGAGAAGGAAACTTTAAAAGAGCAGCTAGCTTTGCTCGAACACCAGCTTCGAGCTATGAAGGAGGACAGCCTATCTTGGGGCCTCGAAATTGATGAGCTTAAAGCCAGATCTGCTGCTGAGATGGCCAAAGCCAAATATGATGCTGCAGCAATTATGGCTTCGTATCGAGCTGATGTCGAAGCAGCTAATGCTCGGGCAAAAGAGATCTCTTATACGATGGAAGCTAAGTTATCAAGTACCCTCGATCATGTTAGGCGACAATCCCGAAGGATGACCCTCGAGGAGATACATGCTCACAGCTTCGACCTTTAAGCAGATATTAAAGTGGAGAAGATTTTGGAAGAAGAGGCGGCCGCTCTACTTTCTGATGAGGATGACTCAGCCAGTGTCTTTGAGAGTGAAGGAGACGAGGATGAGTCCCCAAGGATGTGGCTCTCGAAGATGTGACTCCTGATGATGTAGCTGCTAAGGATGTGACCCTAAAGTAGTTTTAGGTTATTTTATTTTGTTTCTTTGTAAGCCTCCCTTGTGTAAATACTTCCTGTAATCATCTTTTTGGAAATACGAGAGGAAATTTTTATCTTGTCCTTGGTTAGTGCCGAATTTAATATTGCCTTTATTTATGGAAGACTTCTTTTGAATGATTAGTCCAAGGATTGGTTTGAGGTATTATAAACCCTTAAATCTTTATCGATAGATGTAATAATTTTTGATCTAAGTTTAAATCGATCTGTTGTGAGCTCGGGATATTTTGAACCTCGAGTCCAGATCAAAATGAAAGCGGAGTCTCGGACTATAAGTATTTGGCCCTTAAGCCTCTCGAGATTGGACCTAAGGCTCTTGCATATCGTCCCTTAAGCTCTTTAAGTTGGCCCTTGGGATCTTATAAAATGGCCCTTAGGCTCTTTAAGTTGGCCCTTGGGCTCTTAGAATGGCTAGATAATTTTTCCCTTATTTCGACTTAAAAGACTTAGTGAGAATTTAATTATGCCTTAGCATGCATTTTTTGTACCTGTAGATTTTTCGACGGTTCGAAATATTGAACACCTCTTGAGGTATTTTCAAGGGCCGATGTTATCGAAACCTTTGAAATTTTTGAGGGCCGACTTTATCGAAGCCCTTTTCATTTTGCTTTTGCCGAAGGTAGCCTGATTTAACAAGTTTTTACAAAGTGTTTGAAAGCCTTTAATTTATAGCAGAAGTTGGACGTCTCCGAGCCGTATTATTTGGCCGTAGCCTTTATATGACCAAAGTGGTAAGCGTGGCCGTAGCCTTAGGGTATGTCACTTGGACTTGTTTCCCAATAACTTTCTGAACTTGTTTGAGAAGTTAGTCCACGAGAATATTGGCCTTGGCCTTTGTTTCGAAGGGTTGCCTCTTTGAGGTTTTATTAATTCGGATTTTCTATGACAATCCTGGGTATTCGGGGTGCTTCTATGTTTTGGCTCTTAATCCATTTCCCGTAGGATTGTAAGTGTACAACTCCTATGAGACACAAAGTATTTTTGATATAACCAGAATGCTTCTTTAAATAGTTGATACATGCATACATGTTTTGCCGTTGAGGCTCTACTATTCTATATGGACATGGTTCGTTTGTCCGTTTGGCCCATTGCAAATTTCTCCTATCGATACCCTCTTAGGCGTGAAATATCTTTCCCAAGACTGTAACCTCCAAGGGTGATACCCCACAATATTAGAGGTTGATTGAAAATAAGCCTTGAATACTTGTTGACTTTTCCTTAGGTAGCATATTAATGTTGCCTTGTTAATAACCTTGCCAGTAAAACCCATTTGGGACAAAATCTGAGCCAAGGGAAACAGAGTGCAACACATGCTTTACAACTTATGACCTTCGTGTAGGAAGGGGTATTTTTGAGATCACGAGCCTTTGAGGGCTTCTATCGTGCTGAGCTTGTAAGATCCTTTACCAAAGACTCTGAGGTCTTGCTATCCGTGACCATGATATTTTTGAGAGCCTTGACCTGGTCGGGGATGATTTTGATGCTCCAATTCGACACCACGAAGGCTGAGAAACTCACCCGTGCCAACTCCGAGGGGACGTTTCTCTGGGATGAGCTTTGTATCGCATTGCCTCAAAATGTTGACCGTTTTTTGCAAATGAACTAAAAGGGGTCCTCTCCATAAAGGGACCTAACCAGTTACATCATCAATATAGACTTTTATTGTTTTACCTGTTTGTTCTTCGTATATCCTTTTGACTGGGCATTAATACGAAGCTTCAAACTGGGGCCTCCTTTTTTGTTTTAATGGTTTAAACCTGGGACTGTTGCTCGGCCTATGGATGGTGATTTTTGGCGGAATCCTTGTCATATCTTAAATGGGACCAAGCTATGAAATCCATATTATCAATAAGAAAATAAATGAGTTTTTCCCTAAGTTCGGGGTCTAACCCCATTCCCAGGTGTACCTTTCTCTTGAGCAGTTGACTCGATATCATCGGGCTTCTTGGGAATGACGAAGGTTCCAGGAACTAGGGAGTTCCCTTCTCCACCTTCAGTTACCTGTTATCCTACTTCCGTCTAGACTTGGAGGTGTGAATGTTACTTAGCCACCTGCTTTCCTTGAGAGTTTGATGTTTTCGAGGTCAAGGGTTCCGGTATCGGTACCACTTCCTCGATTACAAACATCTCTTTTGCAGCGTGCTGTTCTCCGTGGACTATTTTCACTCCTTCCTTGGTCGGAAACTTCATCATCTGATGGAGTGTCGAAGGCACTGCCCTCATGTTATGTATCCATGCTGTCGCGCACCCTTTTTCTCGCAAAATCGGGTTTATAACATTTGGTTGGGACAACTCTTTCCTTTTGGGAAAGGGAGTTTGCATTTTTGAAGAGTCGCCACCTAACGATTTAAGGTGTGTTAGGGCACCTATAGGGTTAATTTATAACTACCTTTGGTAACCAGAGGTAGGGTAAGGGTTTGAAAATATCATAAGAGGAAGGTGTTAGGCACCCCTCACGATCCACTAGTGTGGTTCCCAGCCAAACATTTTTTGTGAATTTGTACAATTAGCAAATAAACAAGTATGGCTCAAATAGTAGGGGATTTAAGTTTAAACACACAGATGTTAAATAAACAGTTAATGAAAAGCTAAATTTTGAAAAGGAGTACAATCTAAGCATACTTGTGGATGTAAAAGGGTGTCGTAGGTTGGTTAGCATATAGGATCACATCAGTACAATGCCCGGTAATAACTCCTTAGAAAGGGGCTACGCGTGGCATTAGCGCACCAGTCATCATATCCATATCTACCCTTTCCCACCCCATGAAGGTAATTAAAGCGAGGGTTAGTCTCGACCCCTATTACATGTTATTACCCATCCTTTCTTATAATCCCGGAGGAGTTTAAGATTTCTATCCTGCAGATCCTCAGGTTTAAAGGCAAAATACTAGGCGACAAATAAGAACATATAGGACCGTATTTAGGGGGGAAAACACAGAAAATAGATAGAAGTCTCAGATATACCTCCACAAGTAATGCACATAGATAGCACGACTCATACACAGATAAGGTCCACATTTGAACTCAGAATCCTAAAGCATGGTATCTAAGTGATTTTAAAACATAACAGAGGCAGATTTGATCTGTAATTCAGAAAAGGGGTCCTAATAAGTTTTGCCTACTGATTTTAAACCACTTGATAATTAAGCAGCATACATAAAGAAGCATGTTTCCAGTTTTGACAAATTTAGCACCTAAGGCTTGCCTAGGTATAAAATAGTGTTCCAGTTATCAGGGTTACTTAGAGAAGACTGTTTGAATTGTATTACTAAACATGTTGTTCTAAATATTCAGAATTCCAAAATTATTACTAGCTGGGTTGATCTATTTTTAATCAATAATTAAACTAGAGATTCCTAAGCAGATGTGAATGCAATTTAAAAGCATGATATCTAATGTAGAAAAATGCAAAGTGATGTATATGCAGGACCTGAGCAGGAGTTTTTTCTAAAGGCATAGGTGTTACATACTTTCAGAATATGCAGAAGATATGGAAATGACATGTTTATTAGCGTTGTTTTTATCCTAAGGCAGGATTTCTAAGTGTACACAGCAGCACGTAACATAATGGTAAAGTGCTAGTTATTAGCAAATTTTAACACATGATTTTATAAGGATGCACATGCTGAACCAATAAACATGGGACCTAAGAGCATGATTTCTAATGCATGTATGAATCCTAAGCATGGTTTCTATTGCGCAATTAGGAATATAAACCTAATAACATGTTTTCTACCCTTAACAACTATAGCATGCATATTTACCCATTCTCTCTTCGCTATCCATCCCGAGAGAGTTTTTACAATAATTATTACAAACGGTTTGTACAGATTACATAATTGAAGTAATAAAAGAAGAAGTTATACTATAGGGAGCCTACTGATAGGCCCAGAATCTCTAGAATGACTCAAATGCCATTGGTTAATAGCCTTTTACATGACCCAAGTGTGTCAGAGTTCCCTAAGGATCTCAAGGGATCCCGGGCAGTGCTCACACCCAGATTTATAACCAAATTGAGTAAGTGCAGTGTGGAAGAGCCAGTCTTAATGTGTCAGAGTTCAAAGGGAGCTCATAAGGGTCCCTAAGCAGTCACACATTAAGGGGGCTGAACCTAGACTTCTAAGAGTATATGTGAGAGCGCTTGACATAGGTTTAAAAGAGTTGAGTTGGAAATAGTTTTGGCAATGATTAGTTTGAAATAAGTTTTGGAAATCAATAGAAGAGTTTGCCTTAGTGAAAACCAGTTTGAAGAAGAAAAGAAATAGTACAATCAACAACTCAAAACAAAATCAACATACACAGTTCAAACACAAACAGGGAAACGAGGAATTGGGGACAAGTAGTTCATATGTGAAAGCATATTTGCACACAGGTTAACACCAGAGAAGTACTACAGAACTTAAATAGTCATAACAAATAGTCTATCACAAAGTGTTCATTCCAGGAGCTTAATAACATTAGATTAAGGGGTGCTAAACAGAGTTACACATTAGGTTTAGGGGGAAGGGTTCAGGATCACATAGTGACTAGGTGTCACGAACACATGCTTGTAATGTATTAGGGGTTAGGGGGTAGGGCAGAATAGTAGTAGAAAATGTAAGAAAGTAGTAGACATACTGAATTATAGGGAAGGGGTAATCACATGGCAAAATAGGCATTCTAATTGCAAGGGAGAGAGCAGAACCACAAGTAGAAGCATAAGAGAAATAAAAGAAAGTTCAATACAAATAGAGACATATTGTTTTGGATTCTGTAAGTTAAACTGAAAACATGCCAGTAAAAATGAGAGAATAAGTGCAGAGTGAGGAGTGAAGAGAAGTACAATGAAGGAAAGTAGTGCAGTAGTCTAAGAGTAGTAGAGCAGTAGAGCAATGTAATCACTCAGTTTTGGCTTGCAGCTGACTAAATATAAAGTAAATAGCAAGAGAAGCAAGAGAGTATTATGTGTGTTAAAGAGAGTTCAAAACAGTGTAATTATTTTTCTGTTATGCTAAAGAGAGGGTAGAGTATTTATAGTTTGAGAACAGTCAGGAAAATAAGGTAATAAGAACTGACTTAGCACAATTATAGAAATAATACAAATCAGAATCAATTAAAGACATGGACTCCTTTCAATTAGGGAGTCATAGTTCAAACAGGTACAAGTTGTATCAAATAAGGAAAAGAATTACTTATACGACTGATTTTACCATAATAGGAGTAGTAAAAGCATGTTGCATATAATAAGGACTAAGTACTGAATATTTTCAAGTAAGGAAAGTACACGTTAAATAACTAACAACATTTTTGTGCACATAAATAAGGTAGGGTACAATTTTAATTCTGAAATTTAGTTCAAAGAATTACGAATGAGATTGAAAATCATAGGGAATCAGAACTAACTAAGGAAAGTATCACAAAAGTAAGGAAGCAATTCGAAAAACCAGTACAGAATTACAAGGAAAATACACAAAATCACAGATTCAGAGAAGATATCGCAGGTCTAAGGAGGTTACACAAAAATCAATATAAATTATTATGTGAACAATCAATAAAACAAATAGTCGGACCTATTAAACGATAAATAACATGCGTTGAACAAAATTAGAGAAACACTAAGAACAAATTAGAGCAGGAAGCACAAGAGCATATAGAGCATACATGAAACCTAGAATATTCATGCGAGACATGCAAACACATTGCAAACAGACTCAAAACTTCAAATAAAATCCAGAAGTATTATGGGTTCTTAAAAAAAATGAATTGAGCAAAAGAAAAGGCTCAGGTGACGTTTAAACATGCTAAAAATCACAAAGTAATGGCTAAAAATCAGAAAGAAATTATTTTTGCAAAAAGGTTTTGAAACCCTAGTCTGAAAAATGAGGAAATCATTCGAAATCAGAGAAATCTTTTGAGGAAAATAGGTGAGAACCTTAAAAGACACATAGATCCATCACAGATCTAAAAAGATCGGAGGATTTAAAGCTAGGGTTTCCAGAGAAAATCCAAAGGAGGGGAAGAGAGCTTAAAATATCACTGGCCTTTGGCCGAAAAATGTAGAGATCTTACTCGAACGGCCATAGGTGGTCGAAAAATATGGCATGAGATCGGAGATGGGAGTGGACCGCTTTAGGGTCACTTGAGAGCCTCCACCGGTGACACATGTGTGAAAAACGAATCCATAAGGTCGATAAGAGGTGGAAACTTCATAGTTTCTGGCGAGGAGATGGACGGAGTGGGGAGAGACACAGCTCAGGTGACAAAGGTTTTAGAGAGAGTTGACAAGAGTCAGAGAGACAGGTGAGAAGTGAGACGGGGGAAACATGAGAAGGGGGTTGTCGTTTAGGGGTCAATATGGTAAGTATTAATATGGGCCGTTGATTTGAATTAATCAACGGCTCAGATCGAACGAGGGTTGCGCCGGGTTAGATTTTATGTTTGGGTTGGGTAACTGGGCTAGTTTATTGGGTTAGGGGTCCGGGTTAATTAGGCTAGAATTGAAATTTAAAAATAGCTAGTTGTTAAATACCCCATAAACTAGATAAATAATTTATAAAAATGGCTTATAATTGCAAAAATAAAATTGATGCTTAATAAACTAAAATTAAATGATTAATTAGTATTAAAAATATAAATGACTAATTATTTTGTAAAAACTAGCACAAAATATATAATTAGGCCATAATTGCAAAGTCATTGCAATTATAACCAGATAGTGCCAATTTGGCTAATTTGTGAAATACATTTGATCTTCATAGGACCAAAAATGATATATTAAATCAAGGAATTATTTTGAAATCATTTGTAATGCGATTTATAATTAATTATTAGAGAAAAAAATACTGGATAAATAAAAATGAATTAGTAGAAATATGAGGAAAATTATAGAAAAATACCAATTGTTATGAAAAGCCAATTTTGATGGTCTATATGCAAATTTAAAATAATTTTAGAAAAAATTGGGTATCAACACATGGCCTCCTGAGCAATGCGTTATACCTCATATCACTTTCGATGACATGGAACCTGGTGTCTTGTATTGTTCCGGCTACATTTACTGGCAAGATAATCTCTCCCTTGGTGGTTTCACTTGCCATGTTGAAGCCATTCAGTAACCGAGACGCAGGTACAATCTGATTTTGCAGGCCGAGTTGTTTCACGACCCTCGATTTGATTATGTTCGCAAAGCTACCTGGATCCACCAAAACACATTTAACCTGAACTTTATTTAAAAAGATTGCAATTACCAGGGCATCGTTGTGAGGTTGGGATACGTCCTCTTCTTCCTCATCACAGAACGATAGAGCGTCCTTGGGTACATAGTTCCGAGTCTATTTTTCCTTTGTGATGGATACTTTGGTACGTTTGAATATAGATCCCCGAGGGACATCAACTCCACCAATGATCATGTGAGGTTCTTCGGGTTCACTCGACCTGTTTGAATCCCTTTATCGAAAATGATTCTTGGCCCGATCGCTGAGAAATTCACGAAGATGTCCTCGTTGAACAATCGAGCTACCTCCTCTCTGACCTGCCTGCAATCCTCGATCCTATGCCCGTGATTCCATGATACTTGCACATTAAGTTGGGGCTCCTCTGAGAAGGATCGGTCTATATAGTCATGGGCGATCTAGCATCTCTAATTTTGCCAATGGCTGAGGCGATACCCTAGGAGTCAACACTAAAGTTGTATTCTGATAATCTGGGTGTCTCCACCAGTCCTGAGCGCCTATCAAACCCGGTTTTGCTAATGAGTCCCCAAGAACTTTAGCCTCAATTTTCTCTTCGATCATTCCGAGGCATTTTACATCTTTCCATGTTCATTTGATCTTTAGCATACGATTGATACCATTCTTTGTTGAACCTTGATCCCCCATCTTCGTCCCTCGGGGGCTTGGCTGCGAATCTTCGAGGATGAACTGATTCCGAGGGGTATCCCAACTGGTCGTCCTCAACTCTAATTTTTGACTGATAATGATTGTGTATATCCGACCATGTCACAACTGGATATTCAATCAAACACTGCAGTAGCTGTCGAGATGCAATCAAGCTTCTATCATTCAAACCTTGCATAAAGGTCTGAACCGCCCAACCATCAGAGACTGGTAGTAATTCCATCCTTTCTATTTGAAAATGGGACACGAACTCCCTCAGCATCTCGTCATCCTTTAATTTTATCTTAAAGACGTCCGATTTTCTTGTGGCCACCTTTATGGCCCCGGTGTGTGCTTTCATGAAGGTTTCCATCAACATAGCAAATGAATCAATAGAGTTAGGAGCTAAGTTGTGATACCAGATCATAGCTCTTTTGATAGTGTTTCCCCAAACTTTTTCAATAATACTAACTCGATTTCATCGTCATTTAGGCCATTTCCTTTGATTCCACAAGTGTATAAAGTAATGTGTTCATTAGGGTCAGTTGTTCAATTGTATTTCGGTGTATCGGACATGCGAAACTTCTTAAGAGTGGGCATTGGAGCTGCACTTGGGGTGAAAGGTTTTTGTATGAATTTTTTTAGCATCTAGACCTTTCAAAACTAGAGGTGCTCCCGGTAGCTGATCTACCGGGGAGTTATAAGTTTCCACCTTCTTATCATTGTCTTCTATCTTATTTTCTCCTGATTCGGTCCTTTTAGTCAGTTCCTCGAGCATTTTCAGGACCATGGGCTCAGTCCCCGAGTTGCTTTCATCGAGCCTTTCTAGAGCTGGTTCAAGCCGGGTGTTCACTGGTTCGACAGTGTTAGGAGTTCTGTTCTAACTCTGAAGTTAAGCAATGGCGACTTTCTGAGCCTGCAACATCTCGAATATCACTTAGAGGCTGAATCCTCCTTTTTCCCTCCCTTATGTTTCCTGGCCTCTGGCTTGGGCTTCTCTATGTGCATTCCTTACGGGGTCTGAGCCTACATCCCTGTTTAGGGTGTTGTGTGAGCTCATATCGACTAGATCCAAGTTTAGCACTCCCTCAGGGTTTATAGATGGCACACTGACCCCTATACCTCTATTTTCTACAAGTCCATCACTATCATGAGCAGGTGCATTTTAAGTCCTAGACATATTTTGGCCTGAAATCAAAAGATCTTTGACAAGAGAAAATGTGAAGAATAACGTGTCTTATTAGAAAACTAGCACTAAAATAATCACTATTATCTTTGGCCCCACGGTGGGCGCCAAATTATTTTTCTCAAAAAATGTGAGTTACAATTAAAGATAATTTATAGTTTTAAAGATATGTGATATATTTTAATACTAGTTATTATACAAGTAATATTAAGCTTAAGTAAGAAGAAATGATGAACCAAATTAGTGTTATCGGAGCAATAGTGGCCTCAAGCTTGGCTATCCGAGGGACCTCGAGGTCAGCTAAGAACAATAAAGTATAAACAATAAAGTAAAGACAATAAAGCTGAAGAACAATAGTTGAGCACGTTAAACAGGGAAAGCATAATAGAATGTTCTATTGCAGTGAATAATGTGAGATAATCCCATTACAAAATGATTGGGGTCCCCTTTATATAGGAGGAGAAAACCCCAATATAGTACATTCCTAATTGTGGTAAAAGATTCTATTGGTACAGGTGTATAACAACCCTAATACGGACCTATATCATTTCGTATAAATCTTATCCTTTAATTTATGCCGTAGTCCATGTGTTCTTGAGAAATCTCGCTCTTCTTGATTGACTTCGAGATTGTGCTTCCCTCGATGTAGGTCATGCCAGGACTTCGATCAGCTTCCTCGAGGTATGTGTCTCTCAGCTGGGTCGGACCTCCATTTCGAGTTGCCCGGACTCGGGCTCATAGCCCAATTTAAGACTTCAAAATCAGGCTTCTTGATTTTGACCTTATACATGAAAGAAGAAACTTTGGCCACTAGAGATGAGCGAAGAAGATGACGCAAAGTACTCCACGATCCTATCAACGGGAAGCAGCAGGGAGGAAGCCGAGTAATTTGGTCAAGATATTTCACTTCCAAAGGGAGAACAAAGGAAAATCCTACACAAATTAGAATAATCCTTGAACGTTATGTATTTTTTAAAATTTCATACTTATAATTATAACTTATAAAGCTATAAATTACAATTATATTAAAAATATAAAGTTCAAATTCTATTCAGTAAAATTAGAGCTTTTAGAATTGAATATTTTTCACTCTTGTCTTACAAAAATATTTAAGTTTTGTGAGCACGTGATTTTTGCCTCACATGATTTACTCCTACATAATTCTTAGATTTAGGATTTTTCTTTTATTTAATTTTTAGGAATTAATTGCATAATTTCCATGTTTATTTGCATTTCTGTGTGAATTTTTAATTTAGCATAAATTCATAAAAAGACAAAAATACACATTGCATTTAGGATTTAATTTTACATATATTTTTAAAATTGATGAGTAATTGGGATTTTTATAAAAAATACAAAAATCACAAAAAATAGTTTGTTGTTGCACTTTTAATTTTAGTTTGGAATATTTGATAATATCTTTGATTTGGATTTTCATTAGTTGTGATAATTATTAGTTAAATAATACAATGTGGTAGGGTAATTGAATTTAAGAATTAGTTTAGATTTTATTTATTTATTTTTTTTGCTTTAATTTGGAAAGAAAAGAAAAAGAAAAATAATTAATTGAAAAGAAAAAGAATTAAAAGAAGAGGGAATATCTCAAATAAAATGCCCAAGTTGGGCTGGCCTAAATCCACTCAAAACCCTCCAAACCCGCCCCAAACTAGCCCAAACCCGCACCCAACCCGATTTAGCCCCCCAATGACCAAAACGACATCGTATTGATTGGATTCAATCCCAGCCGTCGAGGTTTGATGATCGAACAGCTGGGAAGCTTAGGTCATTTAATATATTAATGTCCGAACCTTTCCCTCACCCCCTCAATCCGTCTCTCAAAGACCAGCCTTAATCCCCCTCGTCTCCGTCGTGAACCGCTGGCTGGAAATCGCCTCCGCCGGCGGCCGACGTCCAATAAACCCCAAAATCACACCACCACTTCTCCTTCACCTCCCCATCCCAAATACCTACTCCGTTTCTCCCAAATCCCTCCAGAACGCCTCAAATATTCAAAACCCTAGCAGCCGCCCTGGACTCCTCCGCCCTGTCTGGCAGCGCCGCCACCCAATCGCTCCCAAATTAATACCCTTGAACCCTCGTCTATCCCTCATTCCAAATCCCCCCTCATAATCCTTCAAACACCCCTGTAGTTCTTCGAATTTCAAATAAAAAATTGAGTTTGGTGCCGGAACTTAAGCGAAAACCTTTCCTGGGCATTAATGAGTTAAAACCCATGCTAATTAA
Source organism: Nicotiana glauca (assembly GCA_026770625.1). Classification (NCBI taxonomy): domain Eukaryota; kingdom Viridiplantae; phylum Streptophyta; class Magnoliopsida; order Solanales; family Solanaceae; genus Nicotiana; species Nicotiana glauca. Next base: position 118,782 of record MU745355.1, read on the forward strand.
CTATTCTCCGTGAGAATGAGAGATTAGCATGGATTTCGGCTCACTTCGAGGTTCACCAGCCTCATGCAAGACCAAAGACCAATTGATTTGTCAGAATAAAACTCGCTCATGTCGTTTCGAGTTAGTGATACAATCCTGTTTTTGGTTTTCATATTTTCTTGTGATTCGAAGTAGTTTCAGTCTAATTAAAATCAATAGGTTTCATATTTGCATTTTTGTTTGATTTCAATCATGTAATTAGATTAGTAATTTTATAGAATTTGCATTTTCATTTGATTTGGGATTCCTGCTCAGTTGAGTTGGGTTTGTTAAATACTTTAGGGTTTTGTCAGCTTTTGCTTAATGGTCACCAGGCTGATTCGTGATTAGTTCTAGGGTTAGTAAGGTAGATTTGGGGCATTATAAGCCCGTCTTTGATGGGAGCCCAAAGGTTTTGGGTCAAGCCTGAGTTTTGGTTTCAGGGGGGTAAATAACAGTAGTTAAAAGGGGTAATTTTAGAAAATTAGGTTAGGGAATCTTTTGGTACTGAAATAAGAAGCCCCTAGAAGCTTCTAGTGTGGGGTTTGAATTGCAATTTCTAATTTTTGATAACATTAACTTGGGTATTAGGTCATAAATTTAGGGATGACTTAGCTAAAACAAAGAATTCAAAAGGGGTAAAAGGTAATTAAACTAATTTTAAAGTTTGCCCTACTTAAGTCCTTGCCTTGCAAGTCAGTCTTTAGAGAGAAAATACAGAAAAAACAGGTTGCTGCTAATCCATTGAAATTTGGCTCTCAATTTTGAAATTTTTTTCACTCTTTAAATCGATTTGGTTTCTTTCTTTGAAATGGGTTGAGGATTAGCTAATGAGGACAGGTCTTGGTGTTTGTCGAGTTGGCTAAGTGTTTGAAACTGGTGTCAGCATGGTTAAATCGCATTTTTCGGATTTTGAGTTGTGAATTTACTATTCCATTGGGTTTGGAGCTATTTCTGTGGTTTCATTGGTTGGTTCTGGACTGATTCCTGCTATTTGCTGTTGATAACTTTCCCTCTCTTTTCATTCTGTTCATTTTCAGGTATGTTTCAGTCTTCTATGGAAGTCACTTGATGTATAAGCATGAGTCGATGAGAAAATGAAATATGAAGTTATTTATGGACTTCACCTCCTGTTCTTTCAATGTTATAATCATTCTGTGGCTGTGAAGTTCAGACTAATGTATTTGTCAGGGTTCGGTTGAGATTAACAATTAGATCTTGTTAGTTTATAGAATAGTTTCCTACTAATCCTGTTTATGGTATATTGTACTATTAGATCTTGTTAGTTTGGAGCTATTTCTGTGGTTTCATTGGTTGGTTCTGTGAACTTACTTGGTTCTTATTTTGAGTTTAATTAGTATTGAAGCATGTAATATAGGCTATTAAGAATGGTGGTAAGTGTCAATTATGTGGTAGTTGATTAGGATAAAACAGTGCTACAAGGATAAGTGGGGGTTTGTCAAATGACTCTTAACTTGATTCAGAGGGCTATATGACTAGCATGTTTGTCATGAGAAAAATGGTTAGATTTTAAATAATTTGTAGCTGCATTCCAATCAGTTTTTTTCAGTATTCAGTAATCGTAGGTTAATTCGACTCTATGTTCAATGCTGTATGTTCAGAACTAATGTTGATTTGTGCATAAAGGGAGAATTGGGCCCGACTTATAAATGGCCCAAATAGGGCTATGAATATTAGTTTGGATACTTTCAAGACTCGGGCCTTAGAATTCAACCCAAATAAATTCATATGGGTTTAAGTGGGCTCTTGTGTGAACAAAGTGTCTTTCACTCTTCAGAAAGTTTAGTTCGGAGTTTTCGAGCCTTCACGAAGAGGGTATTTGAATTGGTGCGTCTAAAATCACAATTGCATTAGTAAAAAAAAAAAACTAAGTTTGCTATACGTCAGAGCTGTAGTGGTTGAATGATTCAATTAAGTCCATTGTCATCTAGACTCTCCAAGGAATAATTGTTGAATGTTCGTAGAAAAGCCTTTAGGGCCGTTTAAAACACAATTGTGATTGCGTATATGTTCGCGTAACATGATCACAATTCTAAAAATCAATTTGGAGTATGCATTCGCCCAACTTTGATCAAACTTTTCTTAATAATAAAAAAATGGGTTATCGGCTATTAATTAATTTTAGTTTACATAGTTTGAGGTGTGCCATTCACCGTTAAATCACATATGGCCCTCGTATTAATTTCTTATGACTTAGATACAAATAAAAAATATTCGTAGTTTGCTTTAGACACGTTTAATATACTATCGTGATTGTGGACACGTTAGCGTGACATGATTACGATTCCTAAAAATAAAATCGGAGTATGAGTTCGCGCAACTTCGGCCAAAATTTCTTAATAAAAATAAAGCATTATTAATTGTGGATGTCACACCTCCTTTTTCCGCTTTTATACGGGTTTTACTACATTCCGGGGAAGGGATATAATAAAGAAAGGAGTTTTTCCACTTTAAGGACAATCGAAACGGGATCCATTTTTATTTAAAAATCAGAGTCGCCACTTGAGAGATTTATGGTGTCCCAAGTCACCGGTTTGAATCTCGAATCGAGGAAGGGTTTGACTCTATTTAACAGTCGCGAACCAGAAATCCGGGTAAGGAATTCTGTTAACCCGGGAGAAGATGTTAGGCACTCCCGAATTCCGTGGTTCTAGCACGGTCGCTCAACTATTGTATTTGTTTTTATCTGATTCTGATTATATATTTTTAATTATGCGCATTAGTGTTCCGCTTTTTAATTTTAAAGAATTACAACATCGTAAAAATGTATTCCTTAACCACACCGTACCAGTACGCCTGTGGTTTTAGATACATTTCGACTTCGTTGAGAGTAGGATTTGGGTCACAAAAATGTGCACCCGTATTTGAGAATATATATTAAATTATTCGCGCTTAAAGCATCTACGTCTATGTTAACTTTGAGAAAGACTGTGAAATTATCTAAACAGTCCTTCCAATTTCTAACATTTTATAAGTCATTATTGAGGGTCCCGCAATTGTATTTTTAATGCGGCGAGGCTCATCTCGTTTTATATTGTTAAAGGCCAAGCCTAGATACGACTACAATTCTTCTATTTAATTTTGTCTTTACAATGGAGGGATATATTAGTTAATTATTTAAGATTTATTAGAGTATTTATCATTTGAATTCTTATTCTATTTGGGCCTTGTAATTGTATATTCCTAATCAATGAAATTGTTAAACCCATAACATATTCATGTTTTTGTCCCAAACAACTCAAGCTGTTTTGTTTGCTAGAGTTGAACATATACAAAATTATATACTTCAATTTATAGCTATATTGGATTGAAATTACAGATATAGAATTAGTGAATTTTAAGTCCAAAGTTCGACAGCCCAAATTTTACAAACGATTTCAACTCAACTAATGACTAAGTGATCCTGTCAACAGTTGATATCTCAAAACTTTAGAGATGATTTTCCGACTTAAATTGACTTGTGATCCTATTAATCAAAATTAAGTATTTTCAATAATAAAAGAAATATTAATATATTTGAGGATTCTACACTAAAGGTATAACCTAAACCTGCTATAGCCGATTCATACTATATTTATCATTTCAACAATTAACTCCCTAGACAATCACAATTCAATATTCAAATTGACATATAGCAAACTTGAACCATTTCAAATGTTCCTGTAATAGTACATAAGTTCTGTTATACAATCTATATTCCTACCATACATGTAATGCTAAATACAACTAATCAAGTAATCTAAACAATAAAAAGAAAAACAGAAGCTGTAAAGTTAACAGGAGTGTTCTCATTTAAATGTGACAAATTTTCATTTCAACTTCCAATTCATAGATACATGGAAGAGATCTCAAATGTGTATCTGAAATCAGAAGTGAAGGAGAGGAGAATTAGAGATCAGTAACAGTAACAGGATAACAGCAAATCAACGATCAACTTTCAACAATTGTGTAGCAACAGCATATCAGCAAATCAAGTCCAAAGGCAACAGGACTTTTTAAACTTCAGATCTTTCAAATTTCAGTCGAAATCACAGCAATCAAAACAACATTTAGATACTCAAACTATAACTAAATTTGAGTTCAAATTGATTCAAACTTGAAGTCAATAAGTGTAAGGCTTCAATGACTCAAATTGAATCAAAATTGAGGAAAGTAAGAGTTGAGAAACTGCAATTCGATTGAAAATTCTCTATAGAATACTGATTTTGATTTTTCTACTGCTTTTGTAATGTTTTTGGATTTTTGAGTGAAATTTGAAGTATAGAAGAAGGAAATTGTGATCTGAAACTGTTGGTTTCAGATCTGGAATAGAGCTGCAATTTTTTTTAGATTTTGTAGGGTTCTAAAGTTTATATATGGTTCAAAAGTTTTTGGGTTCCAAAAGTC